>JACEFZ010007623.1:0-31698 GCA_014155875.1 Cepaea nemoralis | reverse complement strand
GGGGAAAAAAGGGGGGAAAAAAATTGGGGGGGAAAATTTTAAATTTTGAATTTTCCCCGGCTGGGAAAAAGTAAAACCTCCAGAGGACGGACATTCCCGAGCAATACCCCGGAAATCCGCCCAAAACACCAGGGAGCAAAGTTTTGCAAGTTTTTACCCTGGGAGAGGGACATGGGAATTTTTTTGACTCTAGAACATCCCATGCCACAAAGAATATTGGAAACCCAGATTGGAGGCAGTTGGAAAACGGAGAGAACTTAAACTTTCTTGAAGCCCCGAGGCTCTGTTAAGGTTTCATTAATAAAAACCTATTTAAATTGGGAGAGTTATGTGACGGGACACCCCCGGCAGATCATAATTCCCCAAGTTTTCAAGGAATTTCGACCCCACAATTTTTTTTAAAAAATTCTTAAAAGAATAACTTTCCCCCAGAAGAGGATAAAAACGAAGAGAAAAATACAGAGTCACTTAGAGCCCGCACTATCTTTTTTATACATTAGTAGATCAAAGAAGTCTGGTTTAATTAAGAGATTTTCCCTTTGATTTTTGTCAACCAGACAGCGGAGCCAGTCATTTGAGTTTGAGTGTTAGTTACAAGTGGGGTTGGAATAGGGACTAACACCTTACGTTCAACAGGACCTAACGTGTAAACCCACCACGGCAGAAATGGGAGATAAGGGGGTAGCCAGCCCGTCGAAATAATACAGGGCGTGCTATCAGGGAAAACCCCCGTGTGACCCAAAAGAGGAATATAATGAGGCCCTAAACCTATCTAAAAGTCCAGACATTGGGGAGACGGGAAAACGTCTGAGTTGCCACAAAAAGGAGAAATTAGGACCGATATTTGACACCTCCGGCAATAAGCGGCAAAGTAGGAAACATGGCTGACACATATTGCCAGAACCCCAGGAAGGGGGGTTAATAGCCATGGAATGTAATGACGCAATGCATTGCCCCAAAGCATGTTTCATTTTTTCAGGGGTGGCGGGCCCGGGCCATTTGATTGACAGATGAAACAACCCTTTACAGGAAAGGAGGAGGGGGGGGAAGAGTTTTGGGCTTAATCCATCCCGTCATCGTACATGGAAAAATAGGTGGGGTTAATTAATAGGGGGAATTAATTAGCCAAGTGAAAAAATAGCCCGGGCTGAAGAGAATAAAATACTGCATGGCCGCAAGACTTCAGACGCAAATTTTAATAGCATTCTTAGGATACCTACTGGAGAAATATTAACATTTCGTTTGTTGGCTTCTGTACGAAGTCGTATGACGGGTTTTCCTAGCTAAACCCCCGGGTAACAATTATTGTTTAGGTGTTGCTAGTCTGAAGGTTGTGTAGTTTCTGTTTCTACATATTCCCCCAAGTTTTACACTCGGGATTTCTTTGTACTTAATTTTCCCAGTTCTAGATTTACTTTTACACTGAGAACTACCTTCTTTTTTATTCACTATTTGGTTTGTCTGATTTGTGTATGGTAATTGGAGAAATCCTTACCAAGTACATGAGCGTGTGGCTTATGCAGTACAGGAGATACATTAGTCATCCTGTATGATGTTAAACATTGGGAGACTGACTATTAGGAAAAATTCCTGATATACCGTCTCTTGATAGCGCCAATTAACATGATATTTGGACAACACTTTGAGTGCCTACCAAGATTGTGGTGAAACCATTTGGGTTTTGGGGAAGGGGCCACCAGTTCCCCTTGTCTGCTGATGTCTGCATGAGGACAGACAGACTTAGGACTTTCAATACCCCAGACAGATTCAGGGAAGGCATTTAATTTTCAAAGGGACTGTGCGACCCCCCTTCCGACAAGACGTATGAATAAATCGAAAGGGAAAGAGTAAGGAGGGAACTTTATGGGAAACACCCCATACAAAAATGTATGTGATGATGTTGTTTTGAGCATAGATGTTCTAAATGGTTTTATGAATATATACATTTATATTTATTTATTTTGAAATGATATATGTTTAGTAACAGCCCCTTATCTATCATCATACATCATATATTGGTACAGAGCGAGGGAAAGGCAAGAAGATAAACACCTGGGTACAGAGCGAGGGAAAGGCAAGAAGATAAACACCTGGGTACAGAGCAAGGGAAAGGCAAGAAGATAAACACCTGGGTACAGAGCTAGGGAAAGGCAAGAAGATAAACACCTGGGTACAGAGCTAGGGAAAGGCAAGAAGATAAACACCTGGGTACAGAGCTAGGGAAAGGCAAGAAGATAAACACCTGGGTACAGAGCTAGGGAAAGGCAAGAAGATAAACACCTGGGTACAGAGCGAGGGAAAGGCAAGAAGATAAACACCTGGGTACAGAGCAAGGGAAAGGCAAGAAGATAAACACCTGGGTACAGAGCGAGGGAAAGGCAAGAAGATAAACACCTGGGTACAGAGCGAGGGAAAGGCAAGAAGATAAACACCTGGGTACAGAGCGAGGGAAAGGCAAGAAGATAAACACCTGGGTACAGAGCAAGGGAAAGGCAAGAAGATAAACACCTGGGTACAGAGCGAGGGAAAGGCAAGAAGATAAATATGATTGATTGATTGATTGATTGATTGATTGATTTAGGAACCGACATCACAGCATTCGGGACATTCCCATAAGCGCTCCGTCCCCATCCTCGCAGCCAGCGAAGAGTTCCAACACTAATAGTTCCAGTAGCAATCTGATTATATGTCCGTCTCGCCTTTCCTCTGAGCGTCGAGCGTCGACCAGATCCCCTCGTCACACCTCGCTGTCTCATTCTTACCAGACTATGGTGATCCATCTGCTCCTCCGAGGTGTACACGTGCTCCCACAAGGCCGCAACCACGTCTGCCTTGCCATGCATCAATACTCCACCAAGTTTTGCCGAGCCAGCCAATCTGTCCGCCTGTTGAGATAAATATATGGGCATAGAGCAAGGGAAAGGCAAGAAGATAAACACCTGGGTACAGAGCGAGGGAAAGGCAAGAAGATAAATATATGGGCATAGAGCGAGGGAAAGGCAAGAAGATAAACACCTGGGTACAGAGCGAGGGAAAGGCAAGAAGATAAACACCTGGGTACAGAGCAAGGGAAAGGCAAGAAGATAAATATCTGGATGGCTTGGCCACGTGACATAATGGAGACAAGAGCACACACCTGATCCATGACTCTGATGATCGTGTGAGATGGCGAACCTGGACCACCAACACTTATAAGCATGGCACCTGATGATGAGATATCAGCTGCCAGCAATTGTTAAACAAATTTTCAAAAATAAACGGAGCGGGAAAACAGTAGCTGAAGGGCCATGTTTTTATTTTACCAAAATTATAACTTGTAAAGGTGGAGCTTAAGTGTTATGTGGCCAGTCCTTAATATAAACATAACTATCTGTGGCAAGTGAAACATTTTTGACCATTCCTATTATCTTTTTGATTTCTCTGGCAGAAGTGAAACAGAAATCAAAAGGGAAACTAGGAATCATCAAAAATGCTTTCAGCAGCATGAAATCAGTATTAACATCTAGAGAGATTAACAACGCATTAAAAATGAGACTTGTCAAATGTTATGTACATTCAACTCTACTATATGGCATAGGAGCCTGGACAATTAACAAGCAATTAAAAAGTCGAATAGAGGCTCTGGAGATGTGGATTTACAGAAGAATATGTTGTATTTCATGGTCACAAAAACAATCAATTATAGAGGTTCTAGAAAAACTGAGAATGAAAAGAGAGTTGATGAAAGAAATAAAAACAGAGGCAAGTGAAATATTTCAGCCATGTTAAAAGACATAACACTCTTATAAAAACCATACTGGAGGGTAAGGTTGAAGGCAAGCGAGCAAGAGGTAGGCAACGATACAAGTGGGAAGATAACATCAAGAGATGGATGAACATCAATCTGACAGAATGTATAGTCAGAGGCGAGAGACAGACAGCGTTGGAAATCCATTGCAGCCAACCTTCATTGTGGAGACGGCACCTGATTGATTGACTGATTTATCCGTGTTCATTCTATCAAGTTCTCCCCAACAAATGATCTCATTAAGATTAAAAAACATTGATCAAAATGTTGTGTAAAACAAAGTATACAGACCAAATATGACTAAAGAACACACACAACAATTTCCTACAAACCATGTACGGGATATACGTTACATCAGCTGAATATGACTGTTAAAAAAAACTAAACATTAAAATAACTAAAATTAAAAAGGGAAAATAATGCAACATTTTTAGTTTTAAAAGTTATATATATTGTCTTTACAGGATGTTGCAATCAACCCTAGCAGTTATTGACTGTTTGTGAATTACTAGGTAATTTAGTTCAGTAGTTTGACATTGCTTTCTGAACAGCCGACACCTCATACCATTGAAATCAATGCATGTTACAATAATAATATTGTATGTAGCTATCACAAAATACAATACATCTCCAACTAGTGCAGGTCAACATGGTCGAGCCAACAAGAGTGCTCATTCTTACACTTCCTGGTGTGCTGATGCCGAGGTAGTGGGTTCAACCCCTACACCGGTTAGTTGAATTAAAATGATGACTTCTTGTCATTGACTTGGGGACGTAAATTACAAGTACCTCTGAGGTCAGAGTAGGTTTGCCTGAAGGCGAGAGATACTAGTAATAGGAAAAGCTAATTAACATTGAACTAGAAGTAGTAGCATGTGTATGGACTACTACGTTTGAGTTCAAAGCGAGCAAATGCAGAAACAAATCTCCTAATAATTTCAGCAATGTTTTGTATTTTTTATTAATTTTGTTGCGTATCCCTTATGGGATGTTGCAGTCAACACAAGCATTTTTCAGCTACTGTTGATATACTAGGCAAGTGTTACGTTCAGTAGTTTGCCATTGCTTTCTGAATGACCGGCTCCATACCAGCACGTTATAACACAAAGCGACACAGTCTGCTGCACAAATCGGTTGCAGCTGAACTTCGAACGCCTGGTACCCGGCTCACGAACCGCGTTCACAAGCCTTTATGTTTTGTATAGTGGCAATAAAAACTTACTCTCAGTAGCTGAACAAAACACATGAAATTTTCTGGAATGCTATCGTCAACAGTGTGGATGTCTCTGAAAATATGGAAAAAATTCAATGATTCATTTAATGTATGTGGAACATGTTAAGAAAGACTGCCAGGCAGGAAAATAGCTTGAATTTTGGACAAAATTTTAAGACACATCTTTGGACCCATTAGGGATACACAAAGTGGAGAGTGGAAAAGAAGAAGTAACAAAGACATTTATGATCTGTTTAAGTCCCCACTAATCACTGGTATCATGAAGGCTAATAGACTACAATGGCTGGGACATATAGAAAGAATGGAAGATAATAGGGAAACAAAACTCGCTTACACTCAGGAAATAAACGAACGTAGACCCCGAAGTAGACCAAGAAGACGGTGGAGAGATAATACATATATAGACCTACAAGCACTTGGAATCAACGACTGGCAAGAGAAGGTCCACCAGAGAGACGAATGGAGACGGATTGTATCTGCAGCAAAGAACCTCAATGGCTCGGAATGCTGAAGAAGAAGAAGAAGCTGTGATTTACTGGAGAGTTGTGGACACAGTTTAAAAACAAATGATTTAAGATGTGCCACTCTAGTTAAAGTTAGTTGCATATCCTTTACAGGATGTAGCAGTCAACCAAAGCATTTTTGGCTGTTTGTGATTCCTGGGCAAGTTTACGCTCAGTAGCTTGCCATTGCTTTCTGAACGGCCAGCTCTGTTACCATTTCATAAAAAAAAAATGCAAGGCAGCCTGCTGCCAAATCATCTGCAGCTGTATTTCGAACGCGATATGCGAGATTACGAACTGCGCCCGTAACTCCTTCACCACGGGGACAGCTCTAGATGATAGTTAATTGAGAATATATCAGAGGATTAGTCAGATTCTTCAGGCAGAGTGGCAGGCTTCCAATCAACAATCACAATAAAAATTAAAGAACATGTATTGGATTATTTCAACAGGACACGCTGGTGTGGTGGGAAAGGAGCATGTGGGCAGATTGGCTGGTTGTGCACCCCTTGGTGAGGTATTCGTGCATGATAAGGCAGATGTGTTTGTTGAGGCCCTTTAGAATCATGTGTATAGTGCAAACAGATAGATCATCATGGCTTAGAGACAATGGTGCTCTAGGGAGTGACCACAGGAACTGGCCAACATTCAATACTCCAAGGAGAGGCCAGACAGACACATGATCAGACGGCAACTGGTACCAATAGTATTGGGACTCTTTGCTGGCTGTTGCAGATGAGGATGGAGCATGCATAGGAATGTCCCGAGTGCTGTGATATCAGTTCTTGACTCAACTCAAGTATGTCCTTTTGCGGGTCTTCTCAATCAACCCCAACATTTATTGGCTGTCTGAGATTTTCCAGGCATTTATAATTTCAATAGTTTGCCACTGCTTAATGAGCGGGTGATGCTCACACCATTGTGAAAATCAACATAAAGTGACCCACTCTTAAATTACCTGCGGCTGACTTGAAACCCGGGATACTGGGATTGTGAAACTGTGTCCACAGCCCCTAAGATTCAGATGTCCTAGAACATCGGTCTTGTGATTATTTGGGAGAAGTCAGGAGAGAGTCAAAATCAGCATCATTGCTTACAACTCAATGTCTCGTGTTGAGCTGAAGCTGTTCAGAATGTGTCAGTCTTGTGTGAGCATGCAGAGAGTGCGACAGCGAGTTAGGAGAGTTTGTTACAACCAGGGAACTAGCTATATTCACATTACAATGGATACTATCTCACTGTAACGTACCTGGAAATGAGAGAGTTGATTGACTAGCTAAGGAAGGAGCAATAGATGAACAACCTGATGTGCCTGTTACATACCACCAAAGACCAAGAATGATAAAATCAATCAGAAAGTCACCAAGACCAGGTTAAGATGATTACCACTGAATGAACAGACCAGAACAGACATTATTATGTGTCTCAGAACAATCAATCAATCATGTGCCATGCCGGAAAGCGTGGGCGGTCATGACTCGCCATTTCACTCGATCACCAGTGTCGTGGATCAGCTCAGTGTTCCTGTCTCGTCCATGCCATGTGGCCAAGCCATCCAGGTATTTTCCTCTCTGTCTTCCTCTTGGTCTGTTCCCTTCGATCTTGCCAGTTGTCACTAAGTTCTCCAATCCATTTCTTCTCATAACATGTCCAAAAAATTTTGACTGTCTACGTCTAATTTCTCTAATCAGTTTACGATGTTCATTTGTCTCCTGTAGTACTTGGTCATTGGTTTTTCTGTCTGTCCATGGTATTCTTTGCATTTTCCTCAGAAACCACATTTCTGCAGCCATCAGATGCTTTTCAGCTTGACTGCTCATTGTCCAAGTTTCACATCCATACAAAAGAACAGGCTCTATGTATCCCCTCAACACTCTTTTTCTCGTTTCAATTGACATCTTTTTATTGGTCAGAATGTTTTTCATCTTGCTAAAGGCTACTTTCGCCATGGCGATTCTTGTTCTAATCTCTTCAAGGCATCTCCCATCAGATGTTATGACTGTTCCAAGATAATTGTACCGATTCACTTGTTGAAGAATATTTCCATTTACTTGTATATTACATTGTGGCACTTCTTCCTTCCTAGTGACGACCATAACCTGAGTCTTTTTACAATTTAATTCTAACCCCAGTTGCTCACTGTGTACAACAACCGCATCTACTAATTGTTGCAGGTCCTGCGCATTGTCTGCAATTAATACTGTATCATCTGCATATCTAATGTTATTGATGTTTCGTCCTCCAATGCTGATTCCATTTATATCCTCTACATTTCTGAAAATATTTTCACTGTATAGGGAAAAAAGATCTGGAGACATCACACATCCCTGCCTAACACCTCTCTTAATTGGCTGATACTGTCCCACTTCATTATCAATCCTTATTGCAGCTTGTTGTTTCCAATATATGTTTTTTATAAGTCTAATGTCTTTCCCATCAATTTGTAGATCTGCAAGCATATCCACCATGTTGACATGTCTAACTCTATCAAAAGCCTTTGTATAGTCAATAAAGCAAAGATGTATATCCTTGTTTACTTCTATAGCACGTTCAATAACTGTTCGCAGCATATACACAGCATTTACTGTACCCTTTCCTTCTACAAACCCACATTGTTCTTCCCCTATTTCAGGTTGTATCTTCTTCCTCACTCTTTGCATGATAATTCTTAGCAAAATCTTTGTGATGTGACTCATTATACTAATTGTTCTATGTTGATCACATTCCAAGATTCCTGATTTCTTTGGGATTGCAATAAATACAGAGTTACATAATTCAGGAGGTATATCTCCAGTATCATATAATGTGTTCATCAGTCTGGTGACTTGCTCTAGTCCAAATTCTTCTAAAGCTTTAATCATTTCTGTTGTGATGTTATCTGCACCGGGGGCCTTGCCAGCTTTCATATGCTTAAGAACATTTCGAACCATCTCCAAAATTGGCGGTCCTTCATTATTAAATCTAATATCATACTGTTCGTCTCTGTTATCATCATAAAGGTGTTTCACATAATCTGTCCATACATGTAGAATCTGGTCTTTTTCTATTATGATTTTGCCATCTTCAGTTTTTAGACACCCTGTTGATGTACTTGTTCTTTTATTAGTAAGTTCCTGAATTCTTTTGTGCACTAATTTGGTATTTTGACTGTTGTGTTGGTTTTCAATTTCTAAGCACTTTTCCTCAAGCCATGCTTCTTTTGCCTCCTTACATAATATTCTGACTTGTCTGTGAATTTCTTCATATTTGACAGAATTATTTTTGTTGAGTCTTCTTGTTTCCATGAGGTGTAAAATTTCTTCAGTCATCCATTTCTTACGACCCACCTTCTTTAATTTTGAATAGTTGTTTCTGCAGCCACATTGATTGAATTCTTCAACGTTTCCCATTGATCATCCACATCCTGGAATAGGATCTCTAGATCAGACAATATTTCAAATCTGTTCTGTACTTCTATGTTGAATTTGTTTTGTATTTCCTTGTCATTACTCAATGTACACAAATCATATTTAGTGTTTCCTGTTATATACTTGACTTTCTTCAACTTTATCCTCAATGTTCCTGTGAGTAATCTGTGGTCACTATAACAATCAGCACTGGGAACTGTTTTTGCTAGTGTTAATGCGTTTCTAAATCTTCTGCTAATCAGAATGTAGTCAATCTGGTTTCTAATCCTGCTATCAGGACTCCTCCATGTCCATAATCTTCTAGGGTGTTGCTTGAACCAGGTGTTTCCTACAATCATTTCCTGTTCTTTTGCCCACTCTACGAGTCTGTATCCTCTTTCATTTCTCTCTCCTAAACCATAGTTTCCTACTGTGTATCTATCCCCTTGATTTCCTACTTTTGCATTGAAGTCCCCTATTATGATGTTTATTTCTGAATTTTTACATTTCTTTAAGCAACTCTATGTCATTATAAAATTCTTCTACACTATCTTCACTGGATTCTCCTGTTGGGGCATATACTTGAATAATATTTATGCTAAAAGGTCTGCCACTTAATTTAACTAGTAGAAAGAACTCTGTTCGACACGGCCCAATATCCTTGAACAGATTTTGATGTTTTCCAGTCCAAAATAATTGCCACTCCTCTATGACGATCTTCACCTCCAGAATAAATAATCTTGAAATCTTCCTCTATCTTGATGCCTGCTCCTGTCCATCTCGTTTCGCACATACCTAAAATATTAATTTTTTTTTTTTTTGAGGTTTCTGCCAGTTGTGCTCAGAACAAGATACAATAAATTATGCAACCACATATATACAAAATTAAAGAATGGCGAATCAACCATGTGCACATGTGGATTGGTATAGCAGATCACATACTCTATGACTGCCCAAAATACGACATATATAGGAAAACCTTCTGACCTAGAGAAACAACAATGGAGGTTAAACTCTATGGACCACTGAGAGAACTACAAAAGACACTGAAGTTCATACAAGAGACAAAATTGCAGATATAGACACATTTCGATCAGCTCTCTCGTTTCCGGGTACTCCACAGTGCTATGGTATCCACTGTATGGTCACCTTATGATGGCGCCCTAGATCAGAAATACAGTAGGTAACTTCCCAGACCATGTTTTATCCCAGAAAGATGGCATATTATTACACAAAATATAACCATCATCATCACGTGCCCTGATAGGCATTCATGCCTCTCCACAGATCTCGGTCTTTGGTGTTCTGGATCAACTCTGCTGATGATATTCCTACATTTTACCGTGTCAATCCATCCAGCATCTCTTGGTTTGCCTCAGCCTCTCTTCCCCTTGATCTTTCCGGTTGTCACGTTGTCACTTTTTTTTCATGTTGGGGGCGGGGAGAGAGAAATGAAAACCTACGTTTTCGCCTGACTGCCCTAGCCTAATGGCCTTAATCCCTCAGGTTGAAGAACCCCGTCCTACACCGCAAGATACTGTAGACAGTAATGACAGTTTGATAGTTGACTGAATTAGAGCTCAGTGGTTGCAGGTTTGTTCTTCTTCTTCGTTCATCCAAAGTTTTTTTTCCGGATGTGATTGCGTTGTGCCTGTTTACAGCAGAGCTGCATTCTTGCGCCGTTAGGCCGACACATCCGACTTCTGCGGGCATTTGTTGACCGGGTTAACCTTCCCGGGGGGTTGAAGGTTTAAAACCAGGCACTCGTGTATAATGAAGTCACACACACAAGACAACAACTTCTTAGTTTTATCTATACATGAACGGTAAAAAAAAAATGACACAGAATAAAATATGAATCATGATCTCAGTAAAAATGAGGCAAACCTTGAGGTTTCTGCCAGTTGTGCTGCCAGGATGTTCAGTACTTCAGAACAAAACACTGCAGGGTCCGTAGCTTGGCCAGGCTTGTCAATGAAAAACCTGGTCATTTCCCACAAAAAATCTGGCCTGAAAAAATTATTGGGACAGGGGGGACAAGGAGAGGGAGTGGATGGCAAATGGGGGAAAACATTAATGACTTTAAAACAATTAAACAAATCATGACAACAAGCATTTCAAACACTAAGTTGTTATCATCATAATCATCATCAAGTGTCATCTTCGCATGAAGGCTGGCTGTAATTTTGTTAATAAAATATTTTAACAGTATTCTTTTTACAGACCTCTGGCTCATATTTCAGGAACCATGCTTTTCACTATTGCTTTTACTAGACCAGACGTCGACCAAAAGAATAAGAATGCTCACTCTTAAATGTCCAATATGTTGATGGCAAGGTAGGAAGTTCAACCGCTACACCAGCATTAAGTTGGACTTACATGCTGACTTCTAGTTCAGAAAGTAATAGGAAATTGCTGAACTTAACATTACATAGAAAATCAACCCTGAGGTTGATCCACAAGTCCCACAAAGGACATACAACATTTATTTATTTACAGTAAAACTTTGATTAACCATCACTAATTTATCCATCAGTTTCTGTTAACCATCATCGTCCTTTAAGAAAAATTTGTTTGGGAAGAGATGCAACATAAAGGACGCTATTTTCAATAAAACTGCCTGGGCTGACCTTACAGTGTCTAACCTAAAGAATGGATGGAATAAACTCTTGCCTGAACCTATTGACAAAACTAAAGGAACTGAGACTTGTTAATGTTGATGACATTGTGCAACAATGTAGGATTAAACAGTGAAAACATTACGCCAGAAGAAGAAACAGATTGATTGGAATGTGACAAAATGGATGGAGGCTGTGTAATTTAGAACGATGATGAAATTGTTTCTAGTGTAACTACCATTGAAGAAGAAGAAATTGATGACGATGAAGGATCAGTTTTAAACCAAAAACCTACAACTAGCCACTCAGAAGCAGAAACAATGTTATCAAAGTGCATCGACTGGTTTGAAATGCAAGAGGAGGGGAACGCAACACAGATCCTACTTCTGTGTAAGATACAGAACATTGCCGCGCAGAAAGCTTGAGCCTCAAAGACACAGAAGGAGATGACAGATTATTTTAAATTAACGTAGGTGATATAGTATTATAATGCATTTCTGTACATTACTACTCTTATATTAAAGTTTATATTGATCGTTTTATAAAATTAAATATAATATGTATGTATTATTCACTTTTAAAAGATTTTATTTCCATTTTCGTCCCAAGCCCACACTGAAATCATGTCACTGTACATATGTATTAAGAGATTTCTGTTATCCATCCATTTGGTTATCTGTCACAGCCCTGGTCCCGACGGTGACAGTTAATCAAAGTTTTACTGTACTTATTACACCACTGTGGTATTTAATATAACCAGAGTACTTAAGTTGTCTGATTTTAACATATAAAATAAAGTTTATTACATGTCCTTTGCAGCTAGCATTTTTGGCTTTTGTGATTTCTTGCCAAGTTTACCTTCAGTAGTTTGCCATTTGTTTCAAACAACTGGCACTCATACTGTTGTATGAAAACCAATGCAAGGTGGTCTATTGCCAAATTGCTCGCAGCTGTGTGTTCGAACGTGGTATTCAGGATTACGAATTGCATCCATAACCCCTTCACCACAGAGCCGATTTTAGCATTAACAGTTGTTCAGTAACATGTATTATTTTTAGAGCGATAATATGTTTCTTGGCTAAAGGAATTTCAATAGTCATCTACATTTTTCAAATCCTTTTTCTGTCAAGTTTACTCTTTGCACACTGCAACAGCACCACATGTCAAAATGTTCTAAGGTCTTTTCATCCAGCAGGTGTAAGAAAGGAAGACAACTAAACTCACTGGAAGGCTTATCAGGCTTTGCAGCAGGAGACTTATTGCTTCAATGGTACATCAATAGCTACAAACACAGAAGGAGGCTGTTCAGACACAGGCCGACAACAGAATTAAAAAGGACACAAAGGATACTACAACCACATACCTCTCTGAAGGTGAAAGCAGGTCTCCCCGAGGCTTGACTGCCAGTTCAAACTGTATCCAGTCGGATAATGTGTACTGTGGAATTGATTGATGGATTTCAAATTACCGTGGGGATAACAGATGTTCCACATTTGAACAATACCTATGACTATGTGTTTTAATTGTTTCAGCTTAAGTATTAAAAAAAAAAATGTTTCGGAGACTCCTGTGGGTCGTCGTAGATCTACGGATTCGTCTTTGTGCGACGCTTATCCGCGCTGCAGAAATTGACCGAGCCATATGGAAGTAAAATTTTAAGTATTTTCAGCTTAAGTATTACACCATTTATTCCTTCTATATGTATAACTCGCAATTTTGCACCTGATGATATGCAGCAAAATATGACAGGCAAATACAGTGATGCAACAGTATAGTTAGTGCTAGTGTCTGTGTTAAATTCAATACGGGGATATGATGTTTGAAGTGATGGATTTATTGATTTTCGTTTTCACACTTGTATACAACGCACCCTTAACTGCTTCACTTATTACACTATGGTTCCTTCTTCTTCAGCATTCCGAGCAAGTTCTTCAAAACAATCTGTCTCCATTCGTCTCTCTGGTATTTCTTGCAGTCGTGATCAAGTGCTTGTAGTCCTCTCCACCGCCTTCTGGTCTACTCGGGTCTACGGTCATTATTCCGAGTGTAACGAGTTTTTTCTATTATTCCATCTTTCATATGCCCAGTTACACTTGGTCCTAGACAAACATAAAGAGAATTTCAACTGGAAAATAAGCTACAATATTAGTGTGCTCTTCTGAAGAACAAGACTAGCCCAGCATTGAATACAAGTCCACTGTAGCATCCATGGAAACAGAAAGGTAAATGAGTTCGCAAAGACCAGAAGGAATTCCAGAGCAGACTCATTCATTACAGAGTTTTAAAGAGCCAAAGACACTCCTGAAACAAGCTGAAAATGAAGTGGAGAAAACAAAATGAAGACTACAGACAAGAGTATGACAACAGCAACAGGCTAAGCAGAAAGCAGCAGACCAGGATATGAAGACTCTGTACAGAACTCTGTGGAAGCTGGCCACATCTTCACTGAATGGGTCTTAGAGATTCTGTCGCCTGCAACTGTGCAACATCAATGAAAACTCTAGAGCATATTGTTGCTTAATTTACATATCCTTTACAGGATGTAGCAGTCAACTCCAGAAGTTTTGGCTGTTTGTGATTTCTGGGCAAGTTTACATTCAGTAGTTTGCCATTGCTTTCTAACGATCGACACTCATACCATTGTATCAAAACCAATGCAAGGCAGTCTGCTTCCAGATCACCAACAGCTGTGTTTCAAACATGGTATGTGAGATTACGAACTGCATTCATAACCCTTTTGCCACAGAGCTGTAGAGCATATTGTACAAGTCGGTAAAACCGTAAAGGGCCCTACTTACGACTGTGAGATATAATGGGTCAATGGTGCTTTCCCAATAGGTTGTATAGACCGATCAACACCAGCGAGCATCCAAATGTGTACAGCAGAACCTTCTTCTTCTTCTTCTTTTGTCTTCCACATTTATCGTCAAGTGTTATGGAAAGAAATTACTAGTTCCAGTGCCATTGACTGTAATACTTTCTTTAAATTTTCTTTGTAATTCTTGAGCAGCAGTTTTGAAACAAATAAATTCCCTACCAGTTTGCTAGACCTGTCATGGGTTCCTGACTTATTTGATAACTTTTGTATTTGCTACAACCACCATGTCAAAATCAAACCACTGAAAGATGCATCGCCAGCAGGTAAGGCCTTGCACAAAGTTACAGTAGCTTTTACTTTTATTTCAAAATCAGCTAAAGTTTCGAATAACAGGGTGACAATAATCTCCCTTCATTACAATATTGTTACCATTCTTTTTTCTTCTTTTTCTGCCTTTATCTGGAATATTGTTTTAGATGTAATTGTTTACAGCAGAGCTGCAATATTTGCACCTTTGGCAGACACATCCAATTTCTTTGTTGACTGGGTTACCTTCCCTTCATTTTAAATCACTACCTTGTTTCAATGAAGGCGAAGAGAATGAAAAAACTTTATCTTCAAAGGGTTACAAACTGGACACTGCAGGCTATTCTTACATTTGGCCCTTCCATCCACTCATCTTTTGCACATCAATTTTCCATGTTACATTTAAATAGGAACAAAAATATTGATGCTGTGAACATAAACAATGCATATTACACTGTTATGAGACAGGCTGACAGATAGACAGACGGGCACACATACATATATACCTACACACACATACCCACACAGATACATAGACATGTGCACGCATGCAGATAGACGGACAAAGATACATACCACACTGACATATACATACATACCCACCCAGACACTCACACATACATAATACCCACCCACACATTTATACATACGGTTGAGCAGGTTGTGAAAAAGTAAGTTGAGCTAAGAATCGACATCACTGCACTCAGGACTTTCCCACATGCACTCCGTCTCCTCGTTTAATAGCCATTAAAGAGTCACTGACTCTTCCCACTGATATCGGATTGAAAGTTCTCCTTGTCTTCCCTCTCAGTTTTGAGATTCTTCCAGAACCTCTGCCAATCACCCACAATATCATTCTTTCTCATTGTTACCCCGCCTTCTCCACCTGGTCCCACAAGCGCACGACCACATCCCCTTGTCCATAGGTAATCTACCATCAAAGAGATGCAATCCCTGCCTGCCTATCAGCTTGTTCATTCCCCCGCACTCCCACACGGCCAGAGCAAAAAATCCATACAATTCTTACAATCTGTGACCTTTGAAGCGAGGATAGCTATTCTGCATGAAACGTACCTTTACCCACCTTACTTAGCATATTCCTTGAGTCCGTAATCAATACAATATGCGTTGCAGTGGTCTCCCCTAACCAACTGAATGTCGCCGTTACTGTTCCCACCTCCATTCTCATGCTGGAGATGGTTGAGAAAGTTAGTGAACATGAAGCAACTGTATTGAAGGATGGTGTTCATTCATGACTTTACCTGATACTCCATACACAAGGCCTTCCAACGATGATCTGACAGCACCGAGTTCACCCTCGCAGCCCCAGAGTTCAAGGCTTTGAACCTGGTTTCCTGCTGTCTTCTCTCAACAAATTCGTACCTTCTACACAGGAGATTTATCTGCAAGTACATGTTGATATTTTTACAAATTAACATGAGTATGTTACACAACCCCCATGGTTCCTGGAGAGCGTATCAGAAACCTAGCCTTCTCATTTAAGAGCAAAATACTAGGACTCATGTGCATGTTACAAATGTCCTCGAAAATTAGAAACAATAAGGAGTATGTCAAACAAGCAGTATGTATGTATATTTGTGTATGAATGTTCATGTGTATGAATGTTCATGTGTATGAATGTTCATGTGTATGAATGTTCATGTGTATGAATGTTCATGTGTATGAATGTTCATGTGTGCGTCTGTCTTGTGTGTTTGTGTATATAGTGTCATAGAATGTTGTGTTTATATATGCATGCATATACTTACATACAAATATATGTATATCTGTCTCAAAACATGTTTAGTCCATACTGTGTGTATGCTCAGCATTCATATTATGTTTACTGCTACATGAATTCAACAAGCTTAATACAGAACATGCAACTGCTATACAAAAATGAGTCGGTGGAAGCACCAAATGTCCTGCATGTCCAAATTTGTGATCCTAGGAACATGAAGTTAATTTGTTCGTTCGTTATCCAGGTTAAAGGTTTTAAATTGGAAAATCTACTCAGAAAAGACCCAAACTGAATCAAGAAGTGAAAATGTTGGCGCTGGATTGGACACAGAATTAAAAAACATTAATAGTATTACTAGAAAGGTCTTCCTCTGGAACCCACTTGGCAAAAGAAATAGAGGGAGATTTAATAACACATGGAGAAGAACAATTGAGAGACAGATGAATAAATGGGGAGGACACGTTAGAGGCTGCAGGAGACAGCACAGGATAGAAGTACTGGACATGAGCTAGCTGAAGATCTCTGCTCCACTGGAGGATAAGAGGCAGTAGATGAAGATGATTATGGTAACTGTAATTTAGTCTAACAGCAATGAGGGGTTGGCTGAGTGGTCTCGAGGTATGGTGTCCGCCTCGAGTGCTGAAGGTCCTGGGTTCAAGCCCGGGTGAGGGCCAGGATTTTTCACGGGGACTTCTAGTAAAAAAATTTCCCCTGGTCTCTGAGTAGTGAGATCATTCGCCCGTGTGTATTGCTATGCATGTAAAAAAAAGACAGACGAATGAAGGATGTCTAGTTGTCTGAGCACTGAAGTACAATATTCCTTCATTGAGGTGATGGCACTCCATCCGAAGGCAGGTAGGTGGGTGGGTGTGTGTGTGAGGGCGCGGGCGCTGGGGCGCATTCACTGGCTTTGTTCATATACATGCTACTACTTCTAGTGCACTGAGCCGATTTTTGCGTGTGGATAAGCTTTCCATATTACCAGTGTCCCTCGTCATCAGGTGAACCCACTCTGGCTTCAGAGGTAATTTACGCCCCAAAGTCGAGGACGAGAAGTCAACATTTTAGTCCAACTGACCGGTGTAGGGGTTGAGCCCGCTACCTCAGCATCAGCATACCGGATGTTTAAGAATGAGAACTCTTATCCATTCGGCCATGCTGACCGCTATCTAAGATGACAGTTTTGATTAAAGTGTGCCTGTAGCTTTTTAATGTTTCTGTTGTCTATTGTTGTTGTATCCTCTGATATCCACTTCTTTCCAAATGTCTCTTGTTATTGCCGATCAAAAGTGAAAAGAGTATTCATCCTGGGACTATAATGAGCTGAGGATTTCCCCAGTGGCCTTCATTTCCCCATCATGTACTTACTACATTATAACCTCAACCCAAAAGAATAGTGAAAATCACAACTTATATCTTAACATAGCAAAAACAAAGATAACGGAAACAGATAACACTAAGATGGAGAAAGAAATATATGTTAATGAGGAAACGTTGGAGGTTAGGGACAATTTCGAATATCTTGGTTAATTAGTTAGTTAGTTAGTTAGTTAGTTAGTTAGTCGCAGTTCCAACTTCACAGCAACGGGTCGTCCCCATTATGCTCCGTTCCTGTGCCAATGAATATCACACAAAACGCTCCCCACTGCCCAATGTGAAAAGTGGAAAAGACAGGAGTCTCGACAAACAACAGCCCGCACAGATACACTGTGCATAATGCTGCCGCCAGAACGTCAACACAATAGTCCCCCACGAAACACCCAGGTCATCTCGTCGATGTCAGTGGCAGTCAACCAGAAGTCCAGCAGCCACGCATTTCTGCATAAGGCAAAAACCGGCCAACTCTGGGACATAGCCATCTGCCATCGCTCTGAACATGCAGTCACGTTCAAAAAATTCTCGGGCAGATTCAAAAGCATTTTACATGAAACTCACAGCATCGCGCCACGCACTCACTCAGTAGCAGGGCGACGGAACCATCAAGCCTCCTTAGTCGCCTCTTACAACATGCGTGGTAGGCTACAGTGTTGCTATTCTTTGCTTCCCTTATGGGCCCCGGCAAGACACGGGTTAATTAATTACCAACAATGGTGACACAATGAAAGAAATTAAAAGACAAATATCTATTGCTCTCCAAAAACTAATTGTGGAGTGGGACAGATAGAACTAAAAAAATTACATCTTTAAGAGTGTGACGTTGTCTTGGGCAGCCCTGCTCTTTTTGTGTCTATAATCTATATATCTAGTGTATGTTAGGATAGGCAGAGAAATGTAGCATAAGTCTATTTGTCTACCACCAAATAAGATTGTTTGGCTACCACCAAATCAGATTGTTTGGCTAGGATTATCCAAGCCCAGCAATTTGGCCAGATTTTTTTCCGGCCAAGCGAAGTCTTAACGGGCATTTCAACATCCGACACTGTGGGGAAAGGTGCAAGTCAGATCTAGCTCTGTTTTCAAGTTTAGTGAAAAATACTTTACGGCTACAGTTAAGCCAATGTTTTAATTAAAAGAAAGTATATAGTAGTACCAATCCCAGAGCCGGGGAGTGTGAATGCAAGAAAGGCTGGATGGTTGTGTACCCAACGCTGATATAAACAACACCTCGCTGCAACAACACATCAACAAACAACAAAATTAAGCACCCTAAAAACATTACCACCCAATAATTGTGAACAACTCTAGTGAAATTAACTTTTTCGGTGCCAAACAAAAATTGGGTCCTGACCAAACAGAAATTCATGGCAGAAAATTGGAAGTAGAGGTGTGTCACAATAATGCTTTTAAAATGGTTAAAATGGTAGCAGATATTTTGTATTATATACCAAATTAAAGAGGATTGCACAAGGAACATGACAGTGTTAATAATTAATTGATAGATTAGAAATATTATGACAATAATGAGAGGTTTCTTCTTCTTCTTCTGCGTTCATCCGGATTTTTTTTCCGGATGTGACTGCGTTGTGCCTGTTTACAGCAGAGCTGCGTTCTTGCGCCGTTAGGCCGTCACATCTTACTTCTGCGGGCATTTGTTGACCGGGTTAACCTTCCCGGATGAGAGGTTTAATAATAACAATTGAAATTAAAGAGGTAAAATTATTTACAAATTTTACTTACCAAGGCTGTATTTATAATCTAGTTAAATTTGCTGAATACTGTTACACACCATTTTTTGTTCAATAATATCACAATAACGCACCACAACACCAATAAAACATAACTAAAACATAATATTTTCATGCACATAATTTTCACACAAAATGGAAAATGTAAGTAACACACCACTCAGACTGTACTCACAAGAAGAATATAAACAATATTTTCTATTTAGCTATAATTATTATTCTTTTAAATTTAATTATTGAAATACTCCTTAAATACTTTGTGATAGGCAAAACAAATTTAGGGGCATAAATGTGGCCCATTAGCGCATTCATAATTCGATATGTGCCATAATATTATGACATATTATGACGAAACTTTCTCTTGCAGTGTTTCGCTAGCAATCTAACTGACTAACTGAATACTACACGTGGTTTAAGTTTTAGAATCTTTCACAAAGTCCTTGAAATCACTATAACTATAATATAAAATTGCTTAAAATGTTATTAAAATATATGAGGTCCAAAACCAGAAGGTGTTGTCATTTTGAAGTTCAATTCAAAACAATCTTTTCGAATCAAACATCTAGTGCTTTCTAACGGCCAAATATGGTTGTCAGCGGCCTGCTTCAAACTGCGAAATATTTCTGTCTCAATTTCAAGTTACCGAAGTTAACTAAAAATTGCGGAAACATAAGAAAATGGACAAATAAACCACTGTTTAAACTGTGGCGATTAAAGGGCCCACGGGTGTCACTGTCGGTCATTTGTGGAGATGTATGGGCGCATGGCAGAGAAAGAGTTAAGTGCTGCTTAGTACATAAGTGTTAGTGAAAATGAAGCATTGACCAGTGAAACATTTAGTCAAAAACATTGACAATTTTAGAATAATATAATATCAAGGCTCAAAGACCCCTCTGCCAAACACCGGAAGGTACTATATTGGCAGTAAATGACAGTTTTTTGACAGTTTTATAATATCAAGGCAACCCAATATCCAGCGTGGAAAGCCATGCAAATCATCGTCGACTGAGGAGGAGGAGGAGAAACCAGACAATGAGAGCCATGATTGCCAGCTGTGAGGACAGGAAACTGAAGATAAGTTGCAGAACACTTGTCTACCACACCACAATCACCAACTATATTAAACCTAGTCTAGGGGCAACTTAGGCAGGCAGTGATTTAAACATTATAAGAAATATACTAGATCACCAGATCAGACCAAGTAGAATCAAACTAGACATCAGTATTTCATAATATAATATCTTTGTGTCATATACAACTCCATATAATCTTGTTGGTGTTTCTCCTGTGGAGGATACTTAGTGTAAAACTAATAAACTATAACTGTAGTCTTTAAACTTTTAATACATGACTCTGTCATACTTTTACATAAAATTAGACATTGCTAGCGTGTGACAAAGTGAAAGTTTGTAACTTTATTATTCGTCTTCCTATCTCCATGTTGTGAGAAAGTATAAGACTGGGGGATCAGGAGTATAAGACTGGAGGATAATTAGGTCTGCTGATCTTTCTCTAAAGTATTGCTATCAACCTTAAGTTCCTTCACCTGGTCACTGTTTAGAAGTTTAGATCATTTCTGGGGTCTGTTTTTTCATACAGCCTAGATTTATGAGCCAATTTGGTTTCTCTTTAGCAGTGAATATTCTTTCATACAGAAAGTCTACTTGTCTGTACTTTTGTGTGAGAAATCTAGTCATTAGTTAGTGACATGCTACACGAAAGCATACATCTTTCCCATTGCAACATACGCCCATGAAACCTGGTCACTTACTAAACAAGCTGAACAGTGCATAAATGCCTTTGAATATAACTGTTATAGACAGGTTCTAAGAACATATTGGATACAGAAAAGAACAAATGCATCCTTATGACAAGTTCTGAGTACTGAAGAAGGTTGGCCACTAAAGCGATAAAACAAAGAAAATTGAAATATTTTCGGTCACTTGAAATGTCATGAAAGTTTGGAGAGAACAATAATGGAGGGGTATATGCCTGGGAAGAGAGGAAGGAAGGCCAAACAGAAGATGGCACATGATTTCCAGATGGGTGTATCGGACGAAAGATATCCTGCTTATGACTGAGAAGCTTGTTATGGGAGCGAGGTTCTGCAAAGGACATGCTACTGAATGAATTCTACATTATCTGTCTAGCTAACCTGCTTAACAACATGCCCTGGCAACAGTTGTGGTTCAGCACAGGCTTGGGAATCAACTTCAATGATATAAAGATCTTGGTCTTCTGCATCTTTAGCATCCTGAAGATCATATGCAGCAGCCACGTAATCCAACCAGAATCTGGGTTTTGAAAAAAAAAATAAAAGTAAAATTCAATCTGAGTTTTCAAAACACAGGTAAAATACAATATGAGTTTAACTTTTAGAACGGAGAGCACATTTAGAAAATATCTTTTTGTAGCAGGAAACACATAAAATGCTTTATAAATTAAAATAAAAGCCACTTGACTTGCAGACAAGCAATCACGCAAGGTACTTGAATTTCATACAGCAAATACACAAGATACTCATTTTCATACAAGAAAGCACACAAGGTACTCAACTCTCATAAAAGAAAACATACTTTAATCTTATTGAATGTCACACACTTTCAAACATCAGAACCAACACATTTTAGTTGTCTCCAAACACCACCAGCCATTGTCCCAAACACGGGGATCAGCGACACCAAACCAGCAACCTTTCCAAGAATGGTAGGAGCTGCCAAGATAAGATATTTGTGTTCACAGATATAAACATCTTAGTTATATCACTGTCGCATAAAGGTGGAAGAGTCACCTGTCTCACTGAATGCACATATAATATGTAAGCATCTAATGTCAATGGTTTAAATGTGGTTTTTACATTCACTAACTTTGAAATCAAGTGTAGTCCACATATGTGCTACAACTTCTAGCGCACTGGACTGATTTTTGCATGTGGGTTAGCTTTCATTATTATCAGTGTCCCTCGCCATCATGTGAACCCACTCTGACTTCAGAGGTACTTGTAATTTACGTCCCCAAGTCGATGATGAGAATTCAATATTTTAGTCCAGCTGACCGGTGTAGGGGTTGAACCCGCTATCTCGTAGCCAGTGCACCGGAAGTTAAGATCAAATGCTCATATCCATTCGGCCCCGCTGACCTCCATTTGAATTTATATTGCTGATATAAAGACATCATTTTCTCTGGATAAATATTGACAGTACTTTGTAGTCGTAGTTCTTTGGAGTTAGAGTAGTATGTGACAACGAGAAAGCCGGAGGAGAGGAGAGGCAGAGGGAGGTCTAGAGAGACAATGCCAGACAGCTTGACATCATGGCTGGATGGAACATCAGTATCACAACTGAATGGCAGTACACAAGACCAAAGGCTGTGGATAGACATGATGAAAAATGCCACACAACATGAACTATAAGAAAGCTCCTTGGGTGAGCCCAGTACCAGAGAGATATGTGTCGGCTCTGCAATTATGGAAGCCTCCTTGGGTGAGCCCAGTACCAGAGCGATATGTGTCGGCTCTGCAATTATGGAAGCCTCCTTGGGTGAGCCCAGTACCAGAGCGATATGTGTCGGCTCTGCAATTATGGAAGCCTCCTTGGGTGAGCCCAGTACCAGATCGCTATGTGTCGGCTCTGCAATTATGGAAGCCTCCTTGGGTGAGTCCAGTACCAGAGCGATATGTGTCGGCTCTGCAATTATGGAAGCCTCCTTGGGTGAGCCCAGTACCAGAGCGATATGTGTCGGCTCTGCAATTATGGAAGCCTCCTTGGGTGAGCCCAGTACCAGAGCGATATGTGTCGGCTCTGCAATTATGGAAGCCTCCTTGGGTGAGCCCAGTACCAGATCGCTATGTGTCGGCTCTGCAATTATGGAAGCCTCCTTGGGTGAGCCCAGTACCAGAGCGATATGTGTCGGCTCTGCAATTATGGAAGCCTCCTTGGGTGAGCCCAGTACCAGAGCGATATGTGTCGGCTCTGCAATTATGGAAGCCTCCTTAGGTGAGCCCAGTACCAGAGTGCTATGTGTCGGCTCTGCAATTATGGAAGCCTCCTTGGGTGAGCCCAGTACCAGAGCGATATGTGTCGGCTCTGCAATTATGGAAGCCTCCTTAGGTGAGCCCAGTACCAGAGTGCTATGTGTCGGCTCTGCAATTATGGAAGCCTCCTTGGATGGTGGATAATGCCCATTGACTGGCCCTGCCTTCCCTTGACCGTGAAGTCTTCGACCATTCTAACTTGACCAGCTGGGATTTGGACGACACCACAACTGTATGAGTCGAATGTCCCAACGAAATTATATCTGGAAAAACAGTCCAGATGAACAAAGAAAAAGAACTATAAGAAGAAAGAGCACCAACTGGTGGAGAATGCTTCTTCTACGAGTGTTTGTAAAGTGTCACTGAACTTTGTATTTAGAACAAATTTGAAAAATTAAGTACATGACGTCATCAAAAATTGTGCTAAAAATTAATTAAATTGTTTAAAATAGTCACTGCTATGGTCTAACACTGCTTTGGGGAAGCTGGAAAGTACCAATGAAATATTCATTATAACAGGTGTTGGAAATGTCCACCATGGGCTTCAAGACATGACTGTACATGCCTCTTCATAAAGTCTAATACCTTCTGCAACATGTCTGTTGTTATTTCTGTGTGTATCAACTGCCATTTTGAAACACTTCAATTATAAAAAAACTTATTTCTTCTGTTGATACCACCATTCTGTTTGGAGTGCAAAGAATTACTCCAGCAGATGACAGCCATTCGCTGCATATTGCTTCGCGATGGACTGTGGAGCACATTTTTTGATGACATCATGTACACTATGCCCCTTGTAGATTTGTTGGTTTTTTTTAAGATAAAGTTGATTATGGGATGAGGAAGCCAGTCTCACAAAACCTCTCTTTAATCATCTCCTACGACATGCATGGTAGGTTACAGAGTAATTATTCTTGATTTCAGCTTCGCTCGAGGACATGAGGGAATTGAAGGAAATGAGGGAGCTGATAAACTTGCTGGCTTTGCATAGCCTGCAGATGGCCAGCCCATGGATCGTGCAGATATTATTAATGCCTTTAGATCAGTGTTTCCCAACGTGGGGCCCATGCCCCACAAGGGGGCAATTCGATTGTTAAGGGGGGCAATTCGAAAATGGAAGAAATCGGCTGTATATAACAAAACGGGAAGACTTGAGACTGAAGTTAACTAAATTGGAATTGGGGGAAATTTGAAAATGGAAGAAATCGGCTGGATATAACAAAACGGGGAGACTTGAGACTGAAGTTAACTAAATTGGAACCTGACATAACATTTCTTTGCAGCAAGCATCAAGCGCAGGGATCTCAATAAATTTAAATAATTACTAATAATTAAAATAATATAGAAAAATCTTTCATTAAAATTATTTTGTACTTGAATTTCAGTTCTCCATTATATGTTTTGAAAATTTACTTACTGTGTTTGCTCAATAATTTCCTAGTGATTTCTTCCTAAAACCTATCGGTCCTTTGGCTAGGATCGGGTGCATTTGCTGCTCTCCCCCCAGTAGTGCGCCTGGTCTGGTCGGGGGCCGGGATGATCAAATAAAAACCCATCACATATCTTCACCTTAGATGTGGGCCTGGTGGACCACTGTGGGCAATAGCTCACAGTGAGACTAAGGGTCCACACAAAAAAGGGGGAGGCGAGGGAACCAGCTTGTCTGGGGTAACCGCCAAACCAAAAAAAAAAAAAAAACATTCACCTAACACAACCGACACACAGAGACGCGGGACCTGGGGTGGGGGGGGGGGGGGGCAGCTCTGGCCCCTCTGGGAACCGTGAGCCCTTCTAAAAAAAAATGCAAGTTTCTTTAGTGAACATTTCAATTTTTGAATATTAAAAATGATGCATATGTTGGGATTGGGGGGGGGGGGGGGGCATAATAATTTTAGAAAGGCTTAGGTGGGGCATAGCACAAAAAAGGTTGGGAAACACTGCTTTAGATCATGTGAGATGGTGAAACATATAACAGAGTATACTGTTGGTTGCATTTACTGTCATCAACAATGCAGGCAATGTTTCTCAACCTAGACTATGTTCAGAACAGAGAAGCCAGGAACACCTTGACAATTTACTGTATTACAACTGAGGTGACTACCTCCCTTCCTTGCCACCAATCCTTTTCGGACACCCATATTACGAGTTTCATTTGACTTTAGAGCCTTACTGTAAATACATCTAATGCTGGCACTGTCATTGATAAATTTGATGACAAGCTGGCTTACAAGTTGCTATGCTAACATTTGTTGAATACACCCACCAAGTTCAGGTAGAGGTGTGAAAATGAAAAAGCCCAGCATAAAAGAAATAAATAACACATCACTGTCAAAGCAATTATTCATCATGTTCCATGCTGGTAAGCATAGGCGGCCATATTTTGCATATCTCACATGATCACCAGAGTCATGGATCAGCCTCGTGTTCTTGTCCTGACCATGCCCTGTGGTCAAGCTATCCAGATATTTACTTCTCTGTCTTCCTCTTGTTCTTTTCCCTCAATCTTGCCAGTGTCACCAAGTTCTCTAGCTTATGTCTTCTTATAACTTCCCTCAAAAATGTGACTTTCTTTATGTACTTTCTCTAATCAGTTTGTGGCATTCAGTTTGCTTCTGGTAGGACTTGCTCATTGGTTTTTCTGTTTGTCAATTGTTTTCTTTGCATTTTCCTCAGAAACCATATTTCCACTACAAATAGATGTTTTTCATCTTATCATCTATATAATAACAGGAAGTCATGTTTTGAAGTTTGATAGAAAAAGCAATTATAACACAGATAAGACGGACCTCAACATGTGCTCCAAATCAGATTCTATATTCAGTCTCAAATGTTCAGCTAAAGCCTCTAGAATGTTCTTGTATGACTTCTGGACTGGCACATGGTCATGCCCTTCCTGTTTGACATTCAGAGGTGAAGGTGAGGTCATGAGACAAGCACAAACAGAAGCAGCTGTAGTAATACTGGAGGTCAACTGAACACCCTGGGGAAAATAATGACAATACTTAGCTAGTGATCACCTCCATCCTCTAAACTATGTTTTCTAACAAGGGGAGTAAGACAGGGCTGCATTCTCTCCCCATACCCATTCAACATATATGCAGAACATGTAATAAGAAACTAAAACACATGACATCATAAATAAAATACTGCACAATTTCTCGCTTGGCATGTTTCGCTGCATCTCGTCAGGTGCATACTTCAGAGTTATATATCATGTTATGTGAACAAATGATGATGCTTTCGCTAAAATATAATGTACATTCGTTTGTTCACATTGCATGATATACACCTCTGCAGTATGCGCCTGACGAGATGCAACAGATTACGCAAGGCAAGAAATTGTGCAATATTGTATTCATGGTGCCTGTGTTTAACTTCACTAAGGGAATACATTGTTTTGAACTTCAATAATGAGAAACGTAAATAGTGATGAGTCCAGGGCCAATTTTGCTCTATTCATAATTGGTGGAAATCCAGCTCCAGGCCTTAGTTATGCAGATGACACGGCCCTCCTCTCAAATAGTCCTAAGAGATTAGAAGAGCTGATCCTGCCTGTCAAGAGGCACAGTGGAAATCAAAGTCTTTTTCTGAACAAAAATTAAGTGGCCAGCATCGCCGAATGGATAAGAGTGCTCGCTCTTAAACTTCCGGTGTACTGATGCCGAGGTACTGGGTTCAATCACTATACTGGTCAGTTGGACTAAAATGTTGACTTCTCGTTCTTGACTTGGGGACGTAAATTACATGTATCTCAGAAGTCCAAGTGGGGTCACCTGAGGGTGAGGGATACTGGTAATCCTTTTACAGGACTTAGCTGTCAACAGCAGCATCTTTCAGCTGTCTGTTGATCTCTTGGCAAGATTACGCTCAGTAGTTTGCCATTGCTTTCTGAGCGGCCGGCTCAGTATCCCGCAAATCACGAGCGGGGGTCGAACCGCCTCAGCTCTCGCTCCGCTGCGAGACTGCGTGATAAACGGGATTACAGAGAGAAAGTGTTGTAACCCCACAGCCAGAGAGACCGGCATATTGGTAATAGGGAAAGTTAATCCAAAAATCAGTCTAGTGTTCTAGAAGTAGGAACATGTGTATGGACTACACTAGAGTTCAAAGCCAGTGAACATTTAAAATAATACATTTTTCCTGTAGCAACATACAGATGTGAGTCATGGTCCATTCGCACGAGGCAAGGGAACTGCTAAAGGATCAAGAGTCTTTATGGGTTTGGTGTGCCATGATGAAACAGATAACATTATTTTGTTAATTCATAGGTAAATTAACTCCTACAGACCTTAGGTTAAATATCTGGGACAGGTAATCATCATCCTGTGGCAGGTCCCTTGCTCTCATCCCAGCACGCCAAAAATACTCTTGATCCTTTGCCAGTTCTCCCACCTCAAGCACCCTCAGGCTCCAGGTGCTGGAATTTATTGTGTCCATCTTCATGCTGACTGACCCCTGATTCTTCTTGCAGGAGCCAAGACTTCCATTACAGTGAGAAATACTCCACTGCAGAGCAAGCACAATAGATCATATGATCATCAGAAGCGGTACCCATTCCCGGTATGTTTCAGCCTTTTACCTTCATTTCATTCTCTCAGGGCAGGTCCACCCGGCTCATGACTCTGGGTGTATTTCTCATGTTGTGCATTCATACCCTGTGGTGATACATTCCAGTCATTTATCCCACTTACATCACAGTTCTTTCCAAACTGATGTAACATTTAATATGGTCAAAGTTTATCAGTTTTTGTGTCATGTTTATAAGGCAATTTTCTTTGATGTTCAGATCTTGTATAATTGTGAGTAATTTTTTCTTGCGCAACAATATTCTACAAACCTTTCAGAAACTTTTAAGCTCAAAAGTCCCAATTTAGGTAAACCAGGTATAGTGATATTTAGGTAAAATGACAGCCAGGTAAACCAACGGACAAAACAAAATAAACAAACACAAACAACCAGCAGACCTGTGATTCCAACAGCAATAAAATATGTAAGAAGAAGGCTGGCTTGAGGCAAGGAACTTCGACACAGAGACCTGTGATGATCCTGCATACCGCATCAAGGCACTTCACTCTGTTATCTTTTATCTCCAGTTTACTCCACTCAGTGATCTGAGTACACATGTGACACATGAACTCAGATACAATCTGTCAAAACAGAGTACATTACTGAACCAAGTTGTCAAATATCCCTAAACCAAACTGTCAAATATCCCTAAATCAAGTCGATGAACATCCCTATACATGTTATCAAATATTCTTAAATCAGGTTGGTAAATATCCCAAAGCAAGGATGCCAAATATCCATAAACCAAGTTGTTAAATATCCCTAAACAAAGTTGTCAAATATCTCTAAACCAAGTTGTCAACCATCCTTGAACCAAGTTGTCAAATATCTCTAAACAAAGTTGTCAAATATGCCTAAACCTAGTTGTCAAATATCTCTAAACAAAGTTGTCAAATATGCCTAAACAAAGTTGTCAAATATCTCTAAACAAAGTTGTCAAATATGCCTAAACCTAGTTGTCAAATATCTCTAAACAAAGTTGTCAAATACACCTAAACCAAGTTGTCAGATATCTCTAAACAAAGTTGTCAAATATCCCCAAAGCAAGTTGTCAAATATCCCTAAACAAAGTTGTCAAATATACCCAAAGCAAGTTGTTAAATACCCCTAAACCAAGTTGTCAAATATCCCTAAACCAAGTTGTCAAATATTCCTGTGTTGAGGCTTAGTGAATAATTTAAAGCAATGTTTTCCCATAGTAAATTTGAATAGTGAAGACACATACAACAGACTGCACAATGTATTGCCTGGCATATTTCACTGCATATTGCCATTTGAATACTGCAGAAATCACACATCACAAACTAAAACAATGAGATAAATCCTGCAAGCTTCATAAGCAACACACGTATTTCCACAATAATGTAAATTGTCCACCACAGTCATTTTAAACTATCATGTTTTTTTGTTGGCACAAATGTGAAATAGTGAATAATGTCAACACCTCACCTGCTTGAAGACATCATCATGTGATGTTTGTACCAAGTCCACAACAACAGAAGAACCATCACAAGACACTTCTTCTGCTGAAGCAGTGGCCAGACAACTTTTCACTTTTTCAACAACCTGGCTCAGGCATTCTGTAACTGAAAACATCAACACTGTCACTTACAAAACCGAGAGGGCGCCAGAACTGGACAGCAGGTGAAACAGAGGTGTCCGTGTAGAGACAGAAGTGTAAGTGCAGAGACAGAGGTGTCTGTGTAAAGACAGAGGTGTCCATGTAGAGACAGAGTTGTCCATGTAGAGG
The DNA here is from genome assembly GCA_014155875.1 of Cepaea nemoralis. Classification (NCBI taxonomy): domain Eukaryota; kingdom Metazoa; phylum Mollusca; class Gastropoda; order Stylommatophora; family Helicidae; genus Cepaea; species Cepaea nemoralis. The sequence goes on along the minus strand of JACEFZ010007623.1, from coordinate 1,831 downwards.
AGTTGTCCATGTAGAGACAGTTGTCAGTGCAGAGATACAAGGGGCTTCTCATAAGTCTTTAGCCTGACCATGAAGGAGTAGACGGAGAAAATTGAAATTTGGCACAGTGCTTATTCCTTCTCAATGTAGCCACCACCTGAATTTATGCATTTCTGCCATCTCTGCGTGACCTTGAAAAGACCTTCAGAATAAAACAACCTATTTTTCGAACTAAACCAGTTATCACAAGCCAGTATGACATCTTCGTCACTGTCAAAACGATTTCCTTTCAGCTGTATTTTTAAGATTTGGGAAAAGAAAAAAAGTCTGATGGAGCCAAATCTGGAGAATATGGTGGGTGTGGAAGAATTTCAATATTCAAATCGTTGGCAGTTTGCAGCACAAGCCGTGCTTTATGGGAGGGCGCATTGTCTTGAAGCAAAGGCAGAATTTGCGTACGCGCTATCCCTCGTTTTCTGGTCACAGCCTTTCTTAGTTTGATAAGGAGATCTGCATAGTACTGCCCATTAACCGTGTTGCCATGAAGCATGTAATCTTTCAATATGACACCTTTGACGTCCCAAAAAACAGTCAGCATCACTTTTCTTGCAGATTTTTGTGCTCTTGGCTTGACATGTGTTGGCGAGCCCGGGGTTTTCCACTGCATGCTGGCAATTTTGGATTCTGGGTCATAATGGTGAATCCAAGTCTCATCTACCGTCACCATGGTCGTCAACATGTTTTTCGACCGCCACATGTTGAGCAACTAGCCACAGCAATCAACCCGTGTTTGTTTCTGTTCACATGTCAGCAGGCGCGGGACCCAGCGGGCACACACTTTTCTCATGTTCAGTCTGTTGTGTAAAATTCTAAAAAACTGTACTCTTACTCAGTTTTGCTGAACCCGATATCTCTGCAATTGTCATTTTCCTATCCTGGTCTATGATTTTCTTCACTTTTGCAGCATTTGCATCACTGCACTCTGAGGACGGTCGTCCTGATCTTGGCAGATCAGCAACTTGGGAACGGCCATACTTAAACTGCAAACACCAATTTTTTACAGAAGCATACGAAGGACAGACTTCCTCAAACACTGGCTCCATCTCCCTGTGTAATTCTGTAGGTGTTTTTCCCTGTAACATCAAGAATTTTATCACAGTCCTGGCGTCTGATTTCTCCATTGTTCTGACAAACCGTTGGATGTGCAGATCTGGTCAGTAGGGTGTGTTGTGCCATACACCATATCGGGAAAACCAGTTAAGGAGGGAAATTCATAATTCATATGTCCACTGCAAATTGAATGAGCTATACATGTGCCAAATTTCAATATTTTCCGCCTACTCTTTCATGGTTAGGCTAGAGACTTATGAGAAGCCCCTTGTAGAGGTGTCCGTGTAGATACAGAGGTGTCTGTGTAGATACAGAGGTGTCTGTGTAGATACAGAGGTGTCTGTGTAGAGACAAAGGTGTCAGTGTAGAGACAGAGGTGTCTGTGTAAAGACAAAGGTGTCTGTGTAAAGACAAAGGTGTCTGTAGAGACAAAGGTGTTAGTGCAGAGGTAGAGGAGTCCATGTAGAGAGAGGTGTCTGTGTAAAGACAAGAGGTGTCCGTGTAGAGACAAAGGTGTTAGTGCAGAGGTAGAGGAGTCCATGTAGAGACATAGGTGTCTGTGTAGAGACAGAGGTGTCAGTGTAAAGACAGAGGTGTCTGTGTAGAGACAGAGGTGTCAGTGTAAAGACAGAGGTGTCCGTGTAGAGACAAAGGTGTCAGTGCAGAGACAGAGGTGTCCGTGTAGAGACAAAGGTGTTAGTACAGAGACAGAGGTGTCCGTGTAAGAAAGGGTTAGGGGGGT
>JACEFZ010007622.1:45000-105105 GCA_014155875.1 Cepaea nemoralis | reverse complement strand
TGGGAAACGAACAGGCGGTCAGATTGGCTGGGTCTGCTCCACTCGGTGCGGTAATGGTGCATGATAGGGCAGACGTGGTCGGCACCTTTTGGAATCGTGTGTATAGTGCAGAATAACGGTTAGATTTTCGCGGCCTGGAGAGAATTGTGCTGCAGGGAGTGACCAGAGAATCTGACCGACACCCAGGACTCTGAGGACAGGCCAGATGGACACATACTCAGGCTGCTACTGGTACCATTAGTATTGGGACTCTTCGCTGGCTGTTGCAGATGAGGACGGAGTACGTATGGGAATGTCCCAAGTGGTGTAATATCGTTTCTTAACTCTACTCAACTCGATGTTCTAGGAATTAAATTGTTCCGTAACATTTAAGCTCAAAAATCACTAATAACAAACAAAACAACCATAAAAAAAAAGAAACAAACAAAATCCAACCATCCAAACCATATCATCCCAAGTGGTGTAATATCGTTTCTTAACTCTACTCACCTCGATGTTCTAGGAATTAAATTGTTCCGTAACATTTAAGCTCAAAAATCACTAATAACAAACAAAACAACCATTAAAAAAAAAGAAACAAACAAAATCCAACCATCCAAACCATATCATCATTATGTACCATATCGATTGGCGTGGGCGATCATGTTTCGACGTCTCACACGGTCACCAAAGTCGTGGATCAACTCTGTGTTTTTGTCTCGATTACATCATAACCATCTATGCCTCCCCCCTCCCCCCGGTCATACCCCCCCCCCCCAATTCTTGCCTGTTGTCACCAAGTTATCCAGTTTGTTTCTTCTCATAACGTGCCCAGAAGGGATATAAAATCCGGTGCAAAGAAGTCAATAATTTTGGCTTTTAAACCTTTTCTTTTTTTTTAAAGCTAAAGATAAGGTAGCTCGGAGTGATTTGTCTGACAGCTTATGTCCTAATGGGAGACAGATGGCACAAGAAGAAGCATAAGTAATGTGAGAAATATATAGTTTAACAAAGTCGGACTTGCGAACCATCTGACCCGATGTCGGGGCTTTGGGGAATGGTGGGAAGGAGGAGTTCTACTGCACCCAGTTAGTCAAATCTCTTCGCGTGGAAAAGAACAGCAAATACTGTGGTCCATAGTTCGAGAAAGAGTTAGGGCCCTAAGGATTCAAGGATGCAACGCACGCGTCAGTCAGTCTCCTGACATTGGCTCACTGTTTGCCGACGTGGCCAGGTAAACGCTGTCTTCTATGTGGTAGTCATTTGAATGAATCTGTAAACATTACGCACATTTGTTGAGTCTAAAACTGGCTCCGCAAAAATCCTTGGCACATAAGTTCTAGTGCGTGGGATCGCTGTTTTTGCCAGCCTGTACTTTTAGACTTTGTGGGGGAACAAATAGAAAGCACGACACTTTTGAATCCTAATTGTTTTTTGTGCTCACTGGATGAGCATGAACAATGAAGTAGTCAAACACGTATTTCTAGGATTAGTAAAAGTTCAAGCCAATGAATTTCCTAGACAGGCAGAATTGTAACTGACTTCTTTTCCAAGCGATGCAGTCCGAATGTTGGTGTCTGGCTTAGGGATATGTGACCGCAGTTTTTCAATCCTAATGTATCTGGTCTGAAGTCAGCCTCGGGCGATTTGGGAGCGGATCGCTTTAGTGTTGATTTTCACAAGAGTCGGTAGTTCAGAGAGCAATGGTAAACTTAGTAAGTTGCATATCCTTTACAGGACGTTGCATTCAACACCATCATTTGTTGGCTGCTGATGATTTACTTAGGCAATTTTAGTTTAGTAGTTTGCCATTGCTTTCTGAACGGCCGATGCCTCATAACACCCAAATACACGCAACCCGGTCTGTTTCTAAATCGCCCGAGACTAATTTGGAACACTTGACTTGTTCTGTCGGGGAAATGTAAAACGCCTTAAATAAGAGTAACAATGTCGCATGTCCTTTTGTAAGACATGCATTCAACACTGGGTTGATTTTCTTCTTCTTCTTCTTCTTCTTCTTCTTCTTCTTCTTCTTCTTCTTCTTCTTCTTCTTCTTCTTCTTCTTCTTCTTCTTCTTCTTCTTCTTCTTCTTCTTCTTCTTTTTTTTTTTTAAATTTATTTGTTCCATCGCTGCCGTGACTTATCACAAAGAGGAGGCAGATGTAATTTCCGAGGTTAATTTTCTAGATAATTTTACTTTCAGTAATTTGCCATTGCTTTCTGTACCAGAAGTTAATGTTAAAGTCCAACTGACCGGTGAAAGAAAGTGACCCACTACCAAGGCATCAACACACAGGAAGTATAAGGCAGGGTATGGTGTTTTCGCATCAGGCAATCACTGTTCTGACCACGACCACCCTACACCTAGATGGGGGGATCCGGGACAGGCCCTAGCCTGACTTGCCGCTGCTGTTATGAAGTCTGAGAACTTTTAAGGCTACGAGAATGCGAGAGAATCCCGAATATTCCTCCACGACGATTCTAGACAATCATCACTCGCCGCCTGAAGAACTCGCCAGCATGCTCGAAAAAAAAAGAAAAGAATGTATTGCTTGCGTAAAACATGAAACGAGACTTTATAGTTCTTCTAGTCGTACAGCTACGAAAAACTCAATTTATTAAATTTATAATATTTTTTTTTAAATAACAGAAACAGCAGCAACAATGGCAACAACAGCACTAACAACAGTAGCTGTAATAACAACAGTTGCAACAGCAGCAACAACAATAACAACAACCACAACAAGAGCCTTCAACAACACGTAGCATCAACAACAGCCGCCACAACAATAATAGCAACAGTATCAACAACAGCCGTCTTCGTAGCAAAGTGGTTACGGACGCGATTCATAATCCCGTATACCCTGGTTTGAAAAACAGCGGTGCTGGTTTTTCGAAAAAAGTTATAGGTGCAGGTCGTTCAGAAAACAATGGCGAACTACTGAACGTAAAAGTTGCCCAGGAAATCACGAACAGCCAAAATGCTGGGGTTAACTGCTACGTCCTGTGAGGGACATGCAATACATTTAAATCAACATAAGATGCAATAATAATAGCATTAACAACAGCAGCAACATCAACATCTACTGCAGCAGTAGCGCAAAAAAAGGATAAAACAGCAGCAGCAACAGGAACAATAACTACAACAGCAACAACAACAGCAACATCATCATCTACTGCAGCAGCGGGGCCAATAATTGACAAAACAACAGCAGCAACAGCAATAACAATAACAGCAGCAGCACCAACAACAACAACAGCAGCAGCACCAACAACAACAGCAGCAGCACCAACATAATTCAAAATAATAGCAGCACCAAAAGAAACCGAAACAATAGCACCACCAACATAATTTTTAAAACAAAGCAGCAACAGCAACAATAACTGCAAACACAACAACACCAACAGAATAGAAAATAACAGCAGCACCATAAAGAACAACAACAACAGCAACAACAACAACAACAACAACACAAGCAATAACAACAACACAGCGTTCTTAATTACCAACAGAAACCATGTAGGGGGTATTACAGACTTCGCAAGGAAATAAAGATAGGCGGGCCGAAAGTAAAGTACCTGTCTTAAGCGGGGATACAAATTCAATAGACAGTTTAGGGTTAAATTCACAAAGAGATTAGAAAGTAGATTACACGGATTGTCGGGCTGACAATAGTCAGTGTTGAATACAAATTGTGCTTCTAAGCGGCTCTGTTCGTAATTCAATATATATATATATATAATACTTATATTATATTATACTCTAAAAGCTTTTTAATGATTGGCACATGGTTCTGTCGCTTTTTGAGTTTTCAGAAATAGTTAAAGTTACGTTTTCTTCCCAAGCACGCTGGATGGAATCCGTCTAGAACGGCCGGTACCATATCATTTGGTAAAAGACCAGCGCAACGCGGTGTGCTGCCAAATCGTGCGCAGTTGTGTTTCGAAAGAGGGCATACGGGATCACGAACCGCGTTCGTAACTCCTTCCACACGAAGACCGTTATAATATAATATAATATATATAATATAATATAATATAATATAATATAATTTTTTTTTTGCATATCCTTTACAGGACATCGCTGTCAACACCAGCATGTTACCGCTGCCGTTGATTACTTGGCAAGATTACGCCCAGTAGTTTGCCATTGCTTTCTGAGCGGCCGGCTCACTTATCCCGTGTTACCAAAGAGGCGAGAACCGCTTCCAATTCTCGCGCGCTGCGTTACCCTACGTGGATAAACGGGATTAAGGAGAAAGTCGTTCACGCCTAGGCCAGGGAGCCGGCATAATATAATATAATATAATATAATATATAATATAATATAATATAATATAATATAATATAATATAATATAATATAATATAATCTTATATATAAATTAGGATGTGTGTGGATGTGTATGTCTATCTGTCTGTATGTCCTTTATACGTTCGCGAACGGCCCATCCGATTGAGATGAAATTTTCTACACGTCTTCCTTTCATTCCAGCGCTGCCAACTGTCGTATTTTTTTTTCTTCTTCCTCCTCCTCCTCCCATTCCCAAAATACGTACGTAAATATATGATGATGATGATGAAAGAATCCCCGAACCAAAACGCTAGGAAAAGGGAAGAAAATGACGTGACTACACAGAATCGTCACACGGCAATCATCATCATCATCATCAGTGCCGTGCCGGCTGGACGTAGACGTTCAACTCTGCTGCTGATATATATATGCCTCCATGCCACGGCAATATCAATAACAATTCATCTTTTTATGTGTAAGGAAGTTATCTACAGTCGTGTAGAAGGGAAGAAACAATCAATGGAAGAACCGAAAATCACAGAACCTAGACGAGTATGAATTCGGAATGGCGAACTCCCTCCTCCTCTCTTCTCCTCCTGCCTCTACCGTCCTCCCCTCCTCCTCCCTCTACCTCCTCCCTCCACCCTCCTCCTCTTTCCCCCCCTTCCTCCCCCCCTCCTCCCCCTTTCCCCCCCCCCCCTTCCTTCCCCCCTCCTTTCCCCCTCCTCCTTCCCCCCCTCCTTTTCCCCCTCCCCTCCCCCTCCTCCCTCCTCCTCCCCCTCCCCCCCCTCCCCTCCCCCCCCCTTCCCCTTCCCCCTCCTCCCCCCCCCCTCCCTCCTCCCCCCTCCCCTCCCCTTTTTAACCTCCCCCCCTCCTTTCCCTCCCCCAACCCCCCCTTTTCCTCCCTCCTCTTTTTTCCCCCCCCCCCCTTTTCCTCCCCCCTCCCCCCCTCCTCCTCCTTTCCCCTTCCTCCCCTTCCCCCCTTTCCCCCCCCCCCTCCTTCCCCTCCTCCTCCCCCTCCCCTCCTCCCTCCTCCTCCCCCACCCTTCTCCTCCTCCCTCCTCCTCCTTCCCCTCCTCCTCCCCCTCCCTCCCCCCCTCCCCCCTTCCTCCTCCTCCTTCCCCTCCCCCCCTCCTCCCCTCCTCCTTCCCCCCTCCCTCCCTCACCCTTTCTTTTTCCCCTTCCTCCCCCCCCTCCTCCCTTTCCCCTTTTCCCCCTCCCTTTTAACCCTCCCCCCCCTCCTCCTCCCCCCTATTCCCCCCCTCTCCTCCTCCTCCCTCCTCCCCCCTCTCCCCTCTCTTTCCCCCTCCTCCTCCCTCCTCCCCCCTCTTCCTCCTCCCTCCCCCCTCCCCCTCCTCCCTCTTCCTCCTCCTCCCCCCCTCCTCCTCCCCCCTCCTTTTTCCTTCCCTCCTTCCCCCTCCCCCTCCCCCTCCCCCCTTCTCCCCTCCCCTCCTCCCCCCTCCCCCTCCTCCCCCCTCCTCCTTCTTCCCCCTCCCCCCCCCCTCCTTTCCCTCCTCCCCCCCCTCTCCTCCTCACCCTCCCCTCCTTCACTTCCCCCCTCCAATCTCCTCCCCCCTCCCTCCTCCTCCCTTTCACTTCCCCTCCTCCCTCTTCTCCCCTCCCTCCTCCTTTCCCTCCTCCTCCCCTCCTTCCCCTCCCTCATCCTCTTCTTCTCCTCCCCCTCCTCCTCCTCCCTCCCCCTCCTCCTCCCTCCTTCCCCTCCTCCTCTTCCCTCCCCCCTCCCCCCCCCCCTTCCTCTTCCCCCCTTTCTCCCCCTCCCCCTTCTCCCTCTTTCCTCCCTCTTTCCTTCTCCCTCCCCTTTCCTCCCTCCTCCCATCTCTCCTCCTCCCCCCCCCCACCTCCCCCTCCTCCTCCCCCCTCCCCTCCTCCCCCTTTCCTCCCCTCCCCCCCCTTTCCCCTCCTCCCTCTCCCCCCTCTCTCCTCCCTCCTCCTCCTCCCCTTACCTCCCCCCTCCCCCTCCCTTCCATTCCTCCCCCCCCTCTTCCTCCTCCTCCCCCTCACCTCTTCCCTCCTTCTCCTCCCTCCCCCTTTCCCCTTTTTCTCCTCCCCCTCCTCCCTCTTCTTCCCTCCCCCGCTCCCTCCCCTCCCCCCCCTCCTTCCTCTCCTCCCCCTCCCCCCTTCCCCTCCCCCTCTCCCTCCCTCCTCCCTCCCTCCCCTCTTCCCTCCCCCTCCCTCCCCCTCCTCCCCTCCCCCCCTCCCCCCCTTTCTCCTCCCCCCCTCCTCTCCCCCCCTTCCCCCCCCTTTCTGACTATATTATGGCGGTATATCGTCCTTCTGTTCAAGAAGGGGATCACATTTGACGATATATTATCCTTCGGTACTGCGTCGATTAACATTATACAGAAACCATTAAAAATAATGTCAAAAAGGAAACAAAAATATCAATATTGATTGCTCGGAATTATCGGCAGTGAATATTATAATAAAATATTAGCCGGCTGTTAACTACTACAATGAATGAATATATTTGGACGACTATTGGAAATTGCCTGGACAAATAATGTTGAATATACGGCCAATTTGCTGGTACAATCTGTAAAATGCTAAAATCTCTGGGCTTACATTATTACCCAATTGCAGGCCGACAACGATTGAAACAGACTATCGCAACGGCGGACCATAGTATTGGCTTGGACTATAAATAACTATGTCGTCATGAACACGCCCCTCAGGTAGATTTCCACTGGGAACAGGCTATAGGTTGAGTCTCCAGAGGTCTGTTTGAGTGTACTAGGGAAGTGTTTTTTTTTTTCTTTTCATTTTATCAGAAAAAGGGGATGGGGCGCTCTGATAGACCAGTTTTGACAAAAGGGGAAGGAGAGAGAGGAGAGAGAGAGAGAGAGAGAGAGAGAGAGAGAGAGAGAGAGAGAGAGAGAGAGAGAGAGAGAGAGAGAGAGAGAGAGAGAGAGGTAAATGTCTGAAGAGTGGGAGTAGGGGTTCCGGGAATTTTAACCATTAAAATGTGCTATTTTTGAAGATACTGTAAGACATCTTTCACAAGTTTACCTGACGCAGTGCCACACGGAACAGCAGATTTGGACCAAACATGGAACAAAATCAGTTGTTAAAGTTAGTTACATATCCTTTACAGGACGTTTGCAGTCAACACCAGCATTTTTGCGGTTGTTAATGTCTTGGCTCATTGCCGGCCTCCATGGCGAAGGTGATGACGACTTTCTCCGTAATCCCGTATATCCACGTGAGGAACACAGCTGCACGAGATTCGGCATCGGATCGCGTCGCGTTGGTTACTTACAGGGTATGTGAGCCGATAGTTCAGAAAGCAATGGCAAACTACTGAGCGTAATCTTGCCAAGATCGTCAACAACAGCTGAAAAATACTGGTGTTGACTGCAACGTCCGTGTATGTGTCGTAATTCTATTATGTAAATCTGCACTACTTTGTGTCATTTTATACTGTTTACATTTTCACAGCTTTACCGCAGTTCCACCAAATTTTATTCATAGAAGTGAGAAGATTACGAATTCTGTCCATATTCCCCAGTTGTGGGTTCGTGTGCATGATAGACCAGGCTAATGAAGACACCTTTCTAGGGTATCTAGTTGGTCATGCGTCGATGTATACTTGTTAATGTTGCGAGGCACCGTCGTCATTTGGAGGTGACAGGTTCGAATCCCGGTCGGTACTGTAGTTTTCAATGTTTATGGTGTCTTGTGCGTCCCTACTTCCTTCTTCTCACTTCTATAGGCCAATGTGTTTATGTATGAATGTGTCCATCTTTGCGTTTCTAGATTCCTGTATTTTCTTCCTGAAACCATCCATTTCGTCAGTTTCTTTCCTAGCCACTGGCCAGAATATTTCATATTCCAGTTTACTTTGATGTTCAGTCTTGTCAATCAATCAGGTGCCGCCTCCACAATGAAGGCTGACTGTAATAGATCTCTAGCATTGTCTGTTTCTCACCTTGATTGTACATTCTACCAGATAGTTGTTCGTCTCTTGATGCTTGCTATCTTCCCACTTGTATCTTTGTCTACTTCTTGCTCTCTTGTTTTCGACCTTATCTTCCAATATGGTTTTGTTTGTTTTTTAACGTGGCCAAAATATTTCACTTGCCCCCTCTTTTTTTTTTTTTTTTTTAAATGTCTTTCATGAACTCTCTTTTCGTTTCCAATTTTTCTAGAACTTCTGTATTGATTATTTTTTGTTTCCGTGCAATACGACATATTCTTCTGTTTATCCACATATTCAGGGCCTCTATTCCACTTTCTAATTTCTTGTTCATTGTCTAGATTTCCAGGTAGAATATCAGTAGTATATCAGTATTTTGATTTCGTCTTGGCCTATGATATTCTAACCTTTCTGGAACATTTGAGTTCAAACTCCCAGATTTGCTTCTTTAGCGACTATGAAATTCTCCACGTATGACATCCGTTTACGCTCTCAAACATGTTACTTTGTATCTTGTTTGATGGCGTTTTGTCACTGATTCACAATAAAGTTTGACATCTGCACTACTTGGTCCAATCTACACATGGCTTCGCACATTGTTGTTAATTATGAATCCTTTTCTTCATTCGTCCGATATTTTAGTGTGTGTGTGTGTGTGTGTGTGTGTGTGTGTTGTGTGCCGTGCGTGCGTGCGTGCGTGCGTGCGTGCGTGCGTGCGTGCGTGGTGTTGTGTGTGTGCGTGTGTGTGTGGTGTGTGTGTGTGTGTGTGTGTGTGTGTTGTGTGTGTGTGTGTGTGTGTGTGTGTGTGTGTGGTGGTGTGGTGTGTGTGTGTGTGTGTGTGTGTGTGTGTGTGTGGTGTGTGTGTGTGTGTGTGTGTGTGTGTGTGTGTGTGTGTGTGTGTGTGTGTGTGTGTGTGTGTGTGTGTGTGTGTGTGTGTGTGTGTGTGTGTGTGTGTGTGTGTGTGTGTGGTGTTGTGTGGTGTGTGTTGTGTGTGTGTGTGTGTGTGTGTGTGTGTGTGTGTGTGGTGTGTGTGTGTGTGTGTGTGTGTGTGGTGTGTGTGTGTGTGTGTGTGTGTGTGTGTGTGTTGTGTGTGGTGTGTGTGTGTGTGTGTGTGTGTGTGTGTGTGTGTGGTGTGTGGTGTGTGTGTGTGTGTGTGTGTGTGTGTGTGTGTGTGTGTGTGTGTGTGTGTGTGTGTGTGTGTGTTGTGTGATGTGTGTGTGGACGTAACTGCGTTAAGTAAGTTGACAGCAGAGCTGCGATAGTTGCACTTTCCAGTATACACATCCGACTTCTGCGGGCGTTTGTATCCAAACTATTCAACGTTTGTGACATCTTCAGTGTCTTCATTGTTTATTATGATTTCCCGTTGGCATGTTGTGTCCGTGAACATTGTTTTAAGATAGTACAACAATTTCCACTGTGTCTCTTGACAGACTGTGTCAGCGCTACTACAGTCTTAGCACAATGTGAGAGGAGCACCGTGTCATCTGCATATCTGAGGCCTTGATTTCCATTTCGACAAATTATGGAAGGAACAAAAGTTTCTGCTCTCGTCAATTTTAACGTTCTTCGTAGCATTTTTTGCATATATTTTGAACGGGTATAGGGGGGAAAAATCAACCTGGCCTTTTTCGTCCTTATCATGTGTCATGTCAGCTGGCGTCGGCATTCATGTCTTTCTATACATCTCGGGGTTTGGTGTTCTGGTTCAACTCTCTTGATAATATTTCTCCACATCACCGCCTCAGTCCATCTAGTACAGTGGTTCTCAACCGCCGGGGGTAAATTTTAGGATTTCTAGGGGGGGGGGGGGGGGGGGGAGAGAGAGAATAAAATTATTTCAAGATTGCATTAATACAAGAATCAGTTACTTGATATTCTTTTTCCCTCTAAATTTTTAGGCGGCACCGTACGGGGGCGGCATAAGCAGCGAAGGAGACTTTCATCTTTAAGGGGCGGCATTTCGAAGACTTCAATCATACTAAGAAAATCTACCACACGTCCCTGCTTACACTTTCATGATAGTAGTGACTTATTGCATAAGATAAGACACTTTTCATTTTGTGGAATACAGATTTTTCTTGACCCATTCTGCTCTCTGTTGTGCGTTTCCCATCTGATGCTTTAATTGTCATACAATATGAAAACACAACAGTGCCGTCACATTTAAAATAACCCCGTTTGTTAGCAGAAGTCTTACAGTACAGCGGTCGTGATTTACTGACTCTGGGTATGCAGCTTGGCAAACGGCCAGACATGTAGGGGGTAAGTAAGCGTGTCTGTGTCAGCCCTCGACCAGGGTGTCTTAAACTGTGGGGTGCGCAAATGGAGTGTAGTGTATACACAAATAGAGTCTAGGGCAAACACAATAGAGTGTATGGTATACACAAATAGAGTTTAGGGTATACACAAATAGAGTCTAGGGTATACACAAATAGAGTCTAGGGTATACACTCATAGAGTCTAGGGTATACACAAATAGAGTCTAGGGTATACACAAATAGAGTTTAGGGTATACACTCATAGAGTCTAGGGTATACACAAATAGAGATATCAGGCAACCAAGAAAGCGAAAAGACCACGTCTTTATGTAGACCATAATTTCTTCATTTTCTTCGTTTCTCTTTCAACGGCAGGGATACCTAGTCATCATCATCAGTTGCCTGGCCGACTGGAGTGCGTGATCATGCCTCTTCACATCTTGCCATCTATAACAGTATGTATCAGTAAGTGCGCTGACACCATTCCGTGCCATGAGACAAGAACGGTCTCTCATTGTCTTCGTCCATCTCTTGTCATAAATCTTACCTGCTGTCACAATATGTACCGTCTATTTATCTATTCTTGGTAATTCATTCATTATATTATTAGGCTGTCAATGAAGTTTATAAAATTTATTTGACTGTCAATGAAGTTCATATAATTTATTTGATTGTCTATGAGGTTAGTATACTTTATTAGATTGTCAATGAGGTTTATAATCATAATTAGACTGTTAAAGAAGTTCATTTCCTTTATTAGACTATCAGTGTGGTACTGTCTATGAGATTATTAGACTGTTAACGAGGTTCACCCAAATTATGGACCATCCTTGAAGACTATGGGATAGAAGGGCAACTGCTAGAAAACATCATAGCCATGTACCACTCGAGCCAAAGTGCAGTAAGAACACAGGAAGGTATATCAGATATGTTCACAGTCAATACAGGAGTGAGACAGGGATGTGTGCTCTCTCCCCTGCTACAGGAAGGTATATCAGATATGTTCACAGTCAATACAGGAGTGAGGCAGGGATGTGTGCTCTCTCCCCTGCTACAGGAAGGTATATCAGATATGTTCACAGTCAATACAGGAGTGAGACAGGGATGTGTGCTCTCTCCCCTGCTACAGGAAGGTATATCAGATATGTTCACAGTCAATACAGGAGTGAGGCAGGGATGTGTGCTCTCTCCCCTGCTACAGGAAGGTATATCAGATATGTTCACAGTCAATACAGGAGTGAGACAGGGATGTGTGCTCTCTCCCCTGCTACAGGAAGGTATATCAGATATGTTCACAGTCAATACAGGAGTGAGGCAGGGATGTGTGCTCTCTCCCCTGCTACAGGAAGGTATATCAGATATGTTCACAGTCAATACAGGAGTGAGACAGGGATGTGTGCTCTCTCCCCTGCTACAGGAAGGTATATCAGATATGTTCACAGTCAATACAGGAGTGAGGCAGGGATGTGTGCTCTCTCCCCTGCTACAGGAAGGTATATCAGATATGTTCACAGTCAATACAGGAGTGAGGCAGGGATGTGTGCTCTCTCCCCTGCTACAGGAAGGTATATCAGATATGTTCACAGTCAATACAGGAGTGAGGCAGGGATGTGTGCTCTCTCCCCTGCTACAGGAAGGTATATCAGATATGTTCACAGTCAATACAGGAGTGAGGCAGGGATGTGTGCTCTCTCCCCTGCTACAGGAAGGTATATCAGATATGTTCACAGTCAATACAGGAGTGAGGACAGGGATGTGTGCTCTCTCCCCTGCTACAGGAAGGTATATCAGATATGTTCACAGTCAATACAGGAGTGAGACAGGGATGTGTGCTCTCTCCCCTGCTACAGGAAGGTATATCAGATATGTTCACAGTCAATACAGGAGTGAGGACAGGGATGTGTGCTCTCTCCCCTGCTACAGGAAGGTATATCAGATATGTTCACAGTCAATACAGGAGTGAGGCAGGGATGTGTGCTCTCTCCCCTGCTACAGGAAGGTATATCAGATATGTTCACAGTCAATACAGGAGTGAGACAGGGATGTGTGCTCTCTCCCCTGCTACAGGAAGGTATATCAGATATGTTCACAGTCAATACAGGAGTGAGGACAGGGATGTGTGCTCTCTCCCCTGCTACAGGAAGGTATATCAGATATGTTCACAGTCAATACAGGAGTGAGGCAGGGATGTGTGCTCTCTCCCCTGCTACAGGAAGGTATATCAGATATGTTCACAGTCAATACAGGAGTGAGGCAGGGATGTGTGCTCTCTCCCCTGCTATTCAATATCTACATGGACAGAATTTCCAAAGAAGCAAGTCTCGACAGAACAGATTCAGAAAATTTAGAACTCTTTACTCCAGATGAAACAACTGGCCCACAAGGAATAAATGAACTTCTATTTGCAGATGATCAGTGCCTGTTTTACAGCGACTGAGGGCAGACTACAAAATCATATTACTAATCTGAGTTCAACCTGCAGCAGATACAATATGAGTATAAACACAGCCAAAACCGAAGTAATGCAAGTTAGCAGATCGCCAGGCCCACTAAGTATACAGATAAATAACACACCTCTGAAACAAGTTAAAGAATTCAAATACCTTGGAAGTATGATCACAGAAGATGGCAGATTAGACAGAGAAATTGAAATCAGATGTCAAAAAGCTAGTGCACTTACACATCAACTATCACCCTTACTGAAACATCCAAATATATCCATGTCCGCAAAACGACAGATAATAAACAGCATATTCACACCAACCCTGTGCTACCAATCTCAGACCTGGACTTTATCCAAATTACACCTTCGCAAAATCAACACCTGCGAAACGAGATGCCTGAGGAGAGCTGCCAGCTTAACAATTCGAGACCGAGTAAGAAATGCTATTATCAGGCAGACTGTCTCCGGAAGGTTAACCCGGTCAACAAATGCCCGCAAAAGTCGGATGTGTCGGCCTAACGGCGCAAGAAACGCAGCTCTGCTGTAAACAGGCACAACGCAATCACGTCCGGAAAAAAAAAAAAAACTCGGGATGAACGCAGAAGAAGAAGAAGAAGACAGACTGTGAGATCACCTTGGGCCACATTTATTGAAAGACAGAAGATCAACTGGTTTGGCCATGACGTTAGAATGCAACACCATCAACTACCATCACTGGCCTTACATCAAAGATCATCTGCGACGAGACCACGAGGACGTCCATGAAGAAAATGAATTGACGACATCAGAGACATTGTACAACCACAAGGAATGACACTATCCAGTGCCGTCCACCGGGCGCTGGAACGCAAATTATTCCTCCCCACGACTGCTTGACGGCAAAAGTGAAAGATGATGATGATGATGATGATGATGATGATGATGATTGATGATTAGCCTGATGATGATGATGATTGAGGTTCATAGACTGTATTAGCCTGTGAATGAGGTTCGTAGACTATTAGACTGTCAATGAGGTTCACTGACTTGATGTTAAACAGATTTAGAACCGCCGCCAAAGCTTAAAGAAAGGCCAGGTACAGCCATAATCCTCCCCTTCTATGTACACCTGACACTGTGAAAGGGTGGGGTGAAAGGGTTAAATGTCACACCACCACCCAGGCCAGGTTTTAGGCATTCAGCCCGACATTTAGAGGCGTCTTAAACTATGTGGATTTTTTCCCCCCAGTGTTTGGTGGCTATTGTTTGTTGTTATGTTTGCTGGCTATTGTTATTGTTCTTATGTTTGCTGGCTATTGTTACTGTTCTTGTGTTTGCTGGCTATTGTTACTGTTCTTGTATTTGGTGGCTATTGTTGCTTTTCTATTGTTACTGTCATATGTGTAGTGGCTATTGTTACTGTTTGTATGTTTGCGGGTTATCGTTACTATTATGTTTGGTGGCTATTGTTACTGTTCTATTGTTACTGTTCTTGTGTTTGGTGGCGATTGTTTCTGTCCTTGTGTTTTGTGGCCAGTGTTACTCTTATCTTTGGTGGCTATTGTTACAGCTCTTATGTTTGCTGTCTATTGTTACTGCTCGTATGGTTGGTGTCTATTGTTACTGTTTGTATGTTTGGTGGCTATTGTTAGTATTCTTATGTTTGTTGGCTATTGTTACTATTCTTAGGTTTGTTGGCTATTGTTACTATTCTTATGTTTGTTGGCTATTGTTAAAGTTTGTATGTTTGGTGGCTATTGTTACTATTCTTTTGGTTGGTGGCTTTTGTTAAAGTTTGTATGTTTGGTGGCTATTGTTACTATTCTTATGTTTGGTGGCTGTTGTTACTAGTCTTATGTTTGGTGGTTGTTACTATTCTTATGTTTGGTGGCTATTGTTACTATTCTTATGTTTGGTGGCTATCGTTACTATTCTTATGTTTGGTGGCTATTATTACTATTCTTATGTTTGGTGGCTATTGTTACTATTCTTATGTTTGGTGGCTATTGTTACTGTTCTTATGTTTGTGGCTATTGTTAAAGTTTGTATGTTTGGTGGCTATTGTACTGTTCTTATGTTTGGTGACTATTGTTACTGCTCTTGAGATTCTCCGTGGCGAAGTGTTTACCACGCCTGCCTCATGCACTGAAGGTCGCAGGTTCGATTCTGCGCTATGTCGTGCGGTATTCGAGCGTAATTTTCCCGGAGACTCCTGGGGCTCGTCGCTAGTGCTCTGTGCGACGCTGTGGGCAGGCCTGGTCATGCGGAGAAAGGACCGAGTCATATTGGGTACAACCCAGAGCAAAGTAGTCGATCTCTGTCTCTCTCACCATGCGTCTGTCTTCTTCTTCTTCTTCTTCTTCTTCTTCTTCTTCTTCTTCTTCTTCTTCTTCTTCTTCTTCTTCTTCTGCGTTCATCCGGAGATTTTTTTTTCGGATGTGCGTTGTGCCTGTTTACAGCAGAGCTGCGTTCTTGCGCCGTTAGGCTGACACATCCGACTTTTGCGGGCATTTGTTGCCCAGGTTAACCTTCCCGGTGTCTCATTCTATATGTCTGTCTGTCTGTCTGTCTCGCGAGTGTGTGTGTGTGATAAGCGCGGTCGACAGGGTTCTATACTTGGTTTGTGTGTGTGTGTGTGTGTGGGGTGTTTGTGTTACGAGAGAGAGAGAGAGAGAGTGAGAGGGGGGGGGGGGGGAAACATGCAGACGTCGGCTTTAGAGCTGGAGATTTTGGCAAAAGATAGATCAGGATGTGGAGAGATAGGTGAGATAGATACAGAGATACGAACGCCTGGACATAAACAGAAGTAGAGTAACGGGGGGGGGGGGGTAAGGGGGAGGGGGGGGGAATAAATATTAAACATGCATCCGAGAGGCAGAGACGATGCAAATTAGAGATGCTTTAGTTTGCGAAAGAGAGAGTCAGAGAGAAAGGGTGGGGGTAGACAGGGAGAGTGACAGAGATACTATTAAAATAGAGACATACAGACACAATGAGTGAGACAGACTAATAGTGTGCGACACATAGTAACAGAGATGGGGACCGAACGACGGGGAGTTACAGACATAATAACAGAGACAGGCGTAGAGAAAGATAGACAGAGTGAGTGAGTGAGTGAGTGAGTGAGTGAGTGAGCGAACGAGTGAGTGAGTGAGTGAGTGAGTGACGTGAGCGAGTGAGTGAGTGAGCGAACGAGTGAGTGAGTGAGTGAGTGAGTGAGTGACTGAGTGAGCGAACGAGTGAGTGAATGAGTGAGTGAGTGAGCGAACGAGTGAGTGAGTGAGTGAGTGAGTGAGTGCGCGAACGAGTGAGTGAGTGAGTGAGTGAGTGAACGAGTGAGTGAGTGGGTGAGTGAGTGACTGAGTGACTGAGTGAGCGAACGAGTGAGTGAGTGAGTGAGTGAGCGAACAAGTGAGTGAGTGAGTGAGTGAGTGAGTGAGCGAACGAGTGAGTGAGTGAGTGAGTGAGTGAGTGAGCGAACGAGTGAGCGAACGAGTGAGTGAGTGAGTGAATGAGCGAACGAGTGAGTGAGTGAGTGACTGAGCGAACGAGTGAGTGAGTGAGGGAGTGAGTGAGTGAGCGAGCGAACGAGTGAGTGAGTGAGTGAGTGAGTGAGTGAGTGAGTGAGCAAACGAGTGAGTGAGTGAGTGAGTGAGTGAGTGAGCGAACGAGTGAGTGAGTGAGTGAGTGAGTGAGCGAACGAGTGAGAGTGAGTGAGTGAGTGAGCGAACGAGTGAGTGAGTGAGTGAGTGAGTGAGCGAACGAGTGAGTGAGTGAGTGAGTGAGCGAACGAGTGAGTGAGTGAGTGAGTGAGTAAGTGAGTGAGTGACTGAGTGACTGAGTGAGCGAACGAGTGAGTGAGTGAGTGAGTGAGCGAACGAGTGAGTGAGTGAGTGAGTGAGTGAGTGAGCGAACGAGTGAGTGAGTGAGTGAGTGAGTCAGTGAGTGAGTGAGCGAACGAGTGAGTGAGTGAGTGAATGAGCGAACGAGTGAGTGAGTGAGTGACTGAGCGAACGAGTGAGTGAGTGAGGGAGTGAGTGAGTGAGCGAGCGAACGAGTGAGTGAGTGAGTGAGTGAGTGAGTGAGTGAGCAAACGAGTGAGTGAGTGAGTGAGTGAGTGAGTGAGCGAACGAGTGAGTGAGTGAGTGAGTGAGTGAGCGAACGAGTGAGAGTGAGTGAGTGAGTGAGCGAGCGAGTGAGTGAGTGAGTGAGTGAGTGAGCGAACGAGTGAGTGAGTGAGTGAGTGAGCGAACGAGTGAGTGAGTGAGTGAGCGAACGAGTGAGTGAGTGAGTGAGTGAGTAAGTGAGTGAGTAAGTGAGTGAGTGAGTGAGTTAGTGAGTGAGTGAGCGAACGAGTGAGTGAGTGAGTGAGTGAGTGAGTGAGCGAACGAGTGAGTGAGTGAGTGAGTGAGCGAACGAGTGAGTGAGTGAGTGAGTGAGTGAGTGAGCGAACGAGTGAGTGAGTGAGTGAGTGAGTGAGCGAACGAGTGAGTGAGTGAGTGAGTGAGTGAGCGAACGAGTGAGCGAACGAGTTAGTGAGTGAGTGAGTGAGTGAGTGAGTGAGTGAGTGAGTAAGTCAGTCAGTCAGTGAGTAAGTGAGTGATAGACAGAAAGAGGGACAGATAGATAGACATGCAGATAAACATACAGACAGAGAGAGACAGAGAGAGAGAGAGAGAGAGAGAGAGAGAGAGAGAGAGAGAGGAGAGAGAGAGAGAGAGAGACGCACGCTGCAGGAGGTGTGTATAAAAACCTGTGAATGCTAATGGTCGAGATTGCAAATCTGGGATTCTGGCAGATAGCCAGCGACCTTCACCCACACAATAATTACAAGGCTGAGAGAGCCATGAATGGCTTCTGTCGGTTGAGAGAACTCAGGGGCGGGGAGAGAAGAGGGGTGGGTAGTTCTGTGTGCGGTTCTATGACGTCATTAGTTTGTGTGCTGCTATATCATTTCATTCAATGTGTGTTATGTACTGTTCATCAATCAGGTGCCGTCTCCACAATGAAGGTTGGCTGCAATGGATCTCCAACACTGTCTGTCTCTCGTCTTGACTGTACATTCTGTCAGGCTGATTGATGTTCGTCCATCTCTTGATGTTACCTTCCCGCTTGTATCGCTGTCTACCTCTTGTTCGCTTACCCTCAACCTTGCCTTCCAGTATGGTTTTTATAAGAGTATCATGTCATTTAATGTGGCCAAAATATTTCACTTGCCTCCTTTTTATTTCTTTCATCAACTCTCTCTTCATTCCAAGTTTTTCTAGAACCTCTGCATTTGATTGTTTTTGATCCCATGAAATACGACATATTCGTCTGTATATCCACATCTCCAGGGCTTCTATGCGACTTGTTCAATGTCCAGGCTTCCGCGCCATGCAGTAACACTGAATATACGTAGCATTTGACAATTCTCATTTTTAATTTGACAATTCTCATTTTCAATTTTTAATGTTATGTACTGTTATATGATGTTATTAGGTTATGTATTGTATGCTGTTACACGATGTCATTAGTTTGTGTGCTGTTATATAATTTCATTAGTTAGTTAGTTAGTCAGTCGAGGTTCCAACTTCACGGCAACCATTATGCTCCATTCCCGTGCCAGCGAATATCACACAAAATGCTTCCCACTGTCAAATGTGTTAAGTAGAATAGACAGGAGTCTCGGCAATCCAACAGCCCGCACAGGTACACTGTGCATAGTACCGCCGCCATTAGAATGTCAACACAAAATTCATCCACGAATACAACAGTTCATCGTTAATGGACTCGGCAGTCACCAGAAAGACCTCATTGACCGGGTTTTCTCACAAGGCTTGGTCTCTTACCGCAGGGCGACATGCCGAAAGCGTCGCACAAAGAACTACTCCGCAGCTTCAGCGCCGACTCCCAGGAGTCTCCCGAAAAATGCACTCGTGAACCAAAAGGGCAAAACAGTCAATTCAGCAACCGCCGGTAGCCGTTGTTCCGAACATGCAGTTCACTGTACATGACAGATGTAAAAGCATTCCACGCAAATTTCACAGCTCACGGTGTCGCCCTCGCACTCACTCAGTAGCAGAGCGACGGAACCATGTACTAGTAGTCCAACATGAGGCAAATGCGATTGCCAACCGTAGCTACAAGCATAAACACGTCACATGCCTTATTGGCTCAACGCCTAACCACCATGTTGGCGCCCGGAAGTCGTAATTAATTTCATTAAATTTCATTAAATGTGTGTTATGTGCTGCTACATGATGTCATTAGTTTGTGTGTTTTGTGCTGTTATATGATGTCAATAGTTTGTGTGTTGTGTGTGGTTATAAGATGTCACTAGTTTGTGTGTGATGTTATATGATGTCATTAGTTTGTGTGTGCTGTTATATGATGTCATTAGTTTGTGTGTGTGCTCTTATATGATGTCATTAGTTTGTGTGTGTGCTGTTATATGATGTCATTAGATTGTGTGTGTGCTGTTATATAATGTCATTAGTTTGTGTGTGTGCTGTTATATGATGTCATTAGTTTGTGTGTGCTGTTATATGATGTCATTAGTTTGTGTGTGTGCTGTTATATGATGTCATTAGTTTGTGTGTGTGCTGTTATATGAAGTCATTAGATTGTGTGTGTGCTGTTATATAATGTCATTAGTTTGTGTGTGTGCTGTTATATGATGTCATTAGTTTGTGTGTTGTGTGTGGTTATATGATGTCACTAGTTTGTGTGTGATGTTATATGATGTCATTAGTTTGTGTGTGTGCTGTTATATGATGTCATTAGTTTGTGTGTGTGCTGTTATATGATGTCATTAGTTTGTGTGTGTGCTGTTATATGATGTCATTAGATTGTGTGTTGTGTGCTGTTATATCATGTAATTAAATATGTGTTATGTGCTGTACAGACATCCAGGCCGATAAATGTGTACACACACAGACTGACAGCCACCCCCCCCCCCCCACACACACACACACACACAGTACCTTATGTAGCAGTCACAATAAAATGTCATAAGTATTAAAAATAAACAGAAATATTCCCGAACGGCGCACACATTGGTTTTAATTACAACATTCCAGAATCGTTACCACTATTCACAAACTGCGCATTGTATTCGAGCATTATGCGCAGCCTTTTGGAACGCGCCGCGCACTATTCAAAAACACCGCATGCACCAAAGCACTTTGGCACGCTCTCACATACCCGAAATCAACGAACCATCCAATGCTGTCAGATTGAATAGCATATTCATGCAGACTATGAAATAACAACATTGCATAAATGATGATATGGGATTGTGTGAATCGAGGCAAATGTACTACTACAGAGAGAATGGACATGAATAACCCGTGTACACACTTGGCTTCCAGCCAGCTTTTAGCAAGGGCAGAGGGACAATATCGTTTGTACTAGTAGTGATCTGGGTGGCCAGTATTATTTGTCATCATCAGCGTGTGCCATGCCGACAAGCGTGGAGGGTCATTGTTCATTATCTAACACGTTCATCAGTCTGCTTTCTCGTCCCAATTATGCCACGTGATCAAGTCACTCACGTATTTATCTTTTTTTCTTCCCTCCCTGGACTCTTCCTGTAATGTTTAGCAATTTTACTAAATTTTCAAGTTTGTTTTTGAAAACACTACGCGTTGGTTCTGATATCGTCCGTAGTATTGAATGCTTTTTCACCAGATACCACATTACCACTGTCATTATATGTTTTTCAGCTACTCAGCAGTATAGGTTTAATCTCATCATCTCATCTCACCTTGTTCCATTCATCCTTGCGGTGTCGAGGCGGGTCTACAAGGTGTAGACAGCGCCTGGCCTTGCAGCCAGCAGGATTAGGATCGGTTAGTCTCACTCAGAAGGGGTGAAAAGTGAAAATTAGTAGCCTGCCAATGACCCGTAGACTACACAAGTCAACCCCACCCCCAAGTGGTGTAGACCGGGAGACCATGACTGCGAGGTCATGGGCCAACGGGGTTCTGGCTCGCCAAGGAAAAGGACTCCCTGTGGTCAGATGTCCATAACCTGCGACTCGTCTAGTAAGCCGGCGGCGGATTTTTCTTTCTGCTCAAAGAAAAAGAATGACGCATAATAGGTTCTTTGTAACAGATGACTACTCCTTTTCTCACTGCAGTTTGGTGAGTATGTTTTCCGCCTGGCAACATATTATATTTGCAACTGGGATTATTTTCTTCATTGCACAGGTAAGATCGCCGGTCTCCCTGGCGCAGGGTTTTAACTTCTTTCTCCGTAATCTAGTATATTCTCGGGAGTAACGCAGCTGGTAGCATTCGGTAGCGGATCGCGCCGCGTTGGTTACTTACGGGGGTATGTTAGCCGGTAGTTCAGAAAGCAATGGCAAACTACTGAGCGTAATCTTGCCTAGTATAGCATCAGCAGCTGAAAAATGCGGGTGTTGACTGCAACGTCCTATAAAGGATATGCAACATTTTTTTTTAATGTCTGAACTAATCACAAACACATTTTGAATGTCTCTAGCCTTGTCGTTTGTCTGTCTCTCTCCCGGTTGTTTATCGGTGCTTCCTCTGTTGTTTGTCTATACATGTATTTAATGCTTTAGGATGTTGTGTCATTCTGTCTGTCAATCAACCGGTGTATCAGTGTTTCTATCTTGTGACATCCTGTCTTGCCGTTTGTCCACCCATGTCTGTCTGTCTGTTTGTCTGCTGGCTGTCTGTCTGCTATCTTCCAGTCTCTCTTCCTCCCTTCATTTATCTTTCTCTTTCTGTCGATTCTCGATATAGGGGACATGTTAAACTCGTCGACTGCCTTTTAGCCACAACGCCGGCCCTTCTATCAGTGCATAAAAGGCATAACCTGTGTTCTTGTATGTCCATGTGTATTGTACACACACACACACTCATATATATACATATATATCCACCTTACTTTTCTCCCCACACACACGCAAACGCACTCTCTCTCTCTCACACACTCACACCACACATACACTCTCTCTGTCTCTCTCATACACTCTCTCACCCACCACACACATACACTCCACACAAGCAAGCACCCACCCGTCCCTAACCCCCACCACCACAGGTGTTTGGCACAGATTTCAACCCAACTAAATAAAAGTCTGGAATGCTCTTCCAATGCAAATACATAATTGTACGGTGCACCGTTTTGGCCTAGTGTATATAAATATATCTATAGTCTGTTTTCCTTGATTGTGTGGGCTATACTAATGGATCTGCGTATTTTTCATGTGTACGAATAAGTGTGAAGAGACGTGGACAATGGGCAGTCGGGCACACTGTCAGTAAAAATAAAGAACTCGGAAATACAACAAACAAGCGAATTAACACTTTTAGGCTCAGTTTTTACTTCAGATTGGAGAATAGATAGAGAGATCAACATGCAAACAGGTAGCGGGACAATCTCATCAGAACTATTTTTTTTTAATTTTTGACATTGTGCTACCAGTGTCAAACATGAACGATTACTGCAACTTTTTTTTTTAAAGTTTCATATCCCTTAAAGGACGTTGCAGTCAACACCAGTCAAGACCACTCAAAAATTCAGGGATATCGAGTAATAACCATGCTGAATACAATAGGCAAGCTGCTGGAGAAGGTAATTGCCAGGAAAATATCAAGCTAGCTAGCGAGGCAAGGTGTTTTCCCACCTACCCTGGGTGGGTACCGTCCAAAAAGAGAAACCTGGACCAATGCAGCAGTTTTTGCCCATGATGTCTATGGAGGTTTCCACTCAGGCATTGAAACTTTTGCTGCAGTGGTTGATCTCGAGGACGCTTACAACAGAGTACCATTGGATTTTTTAATGCTTCAGCTTCTTGAACTCAAGATAAGTTCTTTCCTCATTAGTTGGCTCGCTGCAGCCCTCTTCCAACGGAAAGTAGTTTTTAGATGTGGCAGTTGGACGTCGGAACCAACAACAATATATCCTGGCCTACCACAGGGATCACCATTATCTCCGGTACTGTTCAACGCCTACACTGTGAGAATCATCAGTGAGCAGATCACTGGACCTGGCAGGACATTGTCATATGCCGACGATGGTTTATTGTATCGTAACGGCAAGGATCAGATTGCTGTGGAACTACAAACCGAACTTAATCGCTTAAGTATTTGGTGTGATGAAGCTGGGGCAATGGTGAACCCAACAAAGGCAACAGTGACATGGTTCTCGTTGAATAATCATATTGTCAACACGCCAACACCAACTGTTAATCTGTGTTCAGAGACTGTGGAGAGAACGTAGGCAATGAACTACCTGGGGATACGTTTAGGTCGAAGCCTGGCTTATAATGAGCACATAGACCAGGTGATAACAAAGGCCAAGCGGGGCTTGGCTGCGGTGCGGGTGATGGCGGCAGCAAACTGTGCCCAGCGCCATCTATGTCTTCTATACGAAGGGCTGGTCATGTCTGTTTTTGAGTATGCGATGGCGACCCTGATTCTCAGCCGTAAGCAGATAGAAAGGATGGAAAGGATATAGAACGAAGCTATGCGCATTATTCTTGGATGTACAAGAGATACAGCATGCAGGGCGATGCGCTACCTTCTTGATTTTCCAACCATTGAAGAGAGAATACAAATTTGCAGAGCACGTGCTTACCTCAGAGTTAACGCAAACACACAACTGCATAGTGAAATTAGGAAGGTGAAGGGTAGCAGATTAAAAAGAGGAAGGTCGTGGATGGGTCAAGCCGAAGACATTCTTCAACAGGTGTGTTCACTTGAGGACTTAGAATCTGGTGAGGAGTGGGTGCCAACAGATTTCTGTACGTCCTTATCAGTTTGCATCCAACTAGACAGAAAATGCAGACAAGAAAATCCGGCTGCTGTGGAGGCGGAAGCAGAAGCGTTGATTTTCGAGAATTCGGTAGACGATGATGCTGTCATTTACACAGATGGGTCGGTCGTCCGACGCGTGAGAAACTCATGGGCTTTTACAGCGCGGGCCAAGGGGGGGGGGGGGGGGGGGAGAATTGTGAAGGTGGACTCTGGTGCTTTTGTTGAGACCACAAGTAGCCTGACTATGGAAGTCATGGCAGTTAGTAAAACAATAACATGACTCGAGACACAGACATTCAATAGGGCATGTTTCCTTAGCGACTCAATGAACATGCTCCAGAGGATAGAGACGGGGTGGATCCGAAGAGAGTAGTTGCTGTGTCTGAAGCGGTCTCAGCTGGCAAAGATTAGTGATTAGTTTCATCTTCGTGCCAGAGCATGCGGGAGAACAAGGAAATGAGCGGGCTGACAAGCTCGGAGCTATGGCTAATGTGGAGGGCGGACGCGCCATGGACCAGGCTGACATTCTGAATGCTCTACGACGGTGGTTCTCAACAGGTGGGAACCACCCCCCCCCCCCCCCGCAGCGGGGGAATTTTAGGGTTTCCAGGGGCGGGTAGGGCGGGCGGGAATTAAGATTATTTCAAGATCGCGTTAATACAAGAACCGATTACTTGATATTGCTTTTCCCTTCATACTTTACGGTTCTGTACGTCTCACCCTTCTAAAATTCACTTTATAAAGTAAGTAGACCCACAAATCATGTTTTATGTGGGCGTCTAGACTTGTTTTAGTATGTGTGTAAAAAGGGGGGATTTTTAGGTAGGAAATACGAAAGGGGGGAGGTGGAGGGGGAATAACGTTCTGAAAATATGGTGAAGGTTTACACGGGCCAAAAAAGGTTGAGAACCACTGCTCTACGAGAAGTAAGACTTTTACCGTCTTCTTCCTGAGAGTCAATGTGGCTTCAGAAAAGAACGTGGAACTGTCGACATGATTTTCGCTGCAAGGCAGCTGCAAGAGAAATGTCAGGAACAGAACTGCGAAATGTTCTCCACTTTCATTGACCTTACCAAGGCTTTTGATACAGTCAGCAGAGGAGGACTGTGGAAGATCATGGTAAAATATGGATGTCCACGAGCGTTTGTCCAAATAGTGCGGCTATTTCATGATGGCCTGCAGGCATGAGTACAGGAAAATGGTGAACTGTCTGAACCCTGTCCTGTCACCAATGGAGTGAAACAAGGATGTGTCCTGGCACCAACACTGTTCAGCCTCATGTTTTCAGCCATGTCAAAAGTGAATGGTCATAGACTAAGTGTTGTGGACAAATTCACCTATCTTGGCAGCACTGTGTCACAAGCTGCCACAATTGATGACGAAGTGAATGCAAGAATCTCCAAGGCCAGTGTGGCCTTTGGCAGACTGTACAAGAATGTATGCGACAGAACTGGAATAAGCCTGCAAACAAAGCTAAAAGTCTACAAAGCAGTTGTATTATCCACACTGCTATATGCTTGTGAAACCTGGACTGTTTATCAGCGACACGCTAGGAAATTAAACCACTTCCACACAGTCTGCCTAAGGAAGCTACTGAAGATTAAATGGCAAGACAAGATCCCAGACACTGAAGTCCTAGAAAGAGCGTCCATGCCCAGTATCCACACTTACTGATGAGGAATCAGATTCGTTGGGCTGGTCACTTGACTCGCATGCCAGATCACAGGCTCCCTAAACGAATTTTTTACAGCGAACTGCGTTGTGGTAAACGCTCCCAAGGTGGCCAGAGGAAACGCTTTAAAGACACTCTGAAAATCTCTCTGAATGCTTTTGGAATTCATCATGACACCTGGGAGACTGCAGCCATAGACCGAAATTCGTGGCGTGCATCATTACACAAGGGTGCAGTCACGTGTGAGGCAACCAGGACTGCAAGAGCTGTAAAGAAAAGGCAGGACAGAAAAACCACTGCAGGAAATCCTCCTCCAGAAACGTCAAGTATTCTTTGTCCACATTGTCAAAGAACATTTCGAGCCAAAATAGGCCTTATCAGCCCTCTTAGAACCCACGGCTCCATACTTTCAACACCACCGGATGAAATGAATGGTCATCATCATTCTTGATGGACAAACAACAACACAACTTTTACGTGAACCAAGTGATGACTGTGAATTTACAACCATTGTCAGACTGCGAGAACAGCAAATTAAAAGAGGTGTAGCCAAACAAGAACACTATGCAGGAAGCCAAAGAAGATTGATAAACCAACACAGAACTGGCGTCGTTAGCCGCTACACGCTGCGGGATTTTCTGAGGAGGGGATTCGAGCACTTATGGACTGAATGGTTCGATGTGCAATGAGGATGATCTGTCGACTAACTAACTAACTAACTAACTAACTAACTAACTAACTAACTAACTAACTGACTGACTGACTGACTGACTGACTGACTGACTGACTGACTAACTAACTAACTTACTAGTCAACACCAGCATTTTTCAGCTGTTGTTGATGTTCTTGACAAGATTACGCCCAGTAGTTTGCCATTGATTTCTGAGCAACCGGCTCACATACCCCGTAAGTAAGCAACGCGACGCGATCCGCTGCCGAATCTCGCGCAGCTGTGTTCCTCACGTGGATATACGGGATTACGGACAAAGTCGTTAAGCCCTTCGCCAGAGGGAGACCGGCTTACTGCAACTAGCGAGCGCAAAATCATAACAACAGAGATGGGATGCCGTAGAAGAGCTGCGGAAATAACAGTGAGAGATAGAATTAGGAATAAGGAAATTAGAAGATGATTAGTTCTGAAATAAGTAACGAAGTTCATTAAAAAACAACAGAATAAATGGTTTTGCCACCTCACAAAAATGCCAAGGTACCGCATACTACAAAGAATCACATTTAAGAAATATGATGGATACAGAGCAATAGAAAGATCAAATAAACAAATGATGTAGAGATGGCATCAGGAACAACCTTGGAGAAATGAATATCATCTTACAAAGCGCCCGAGGGAAGATCGCACAAAGGATCATTACACAGGGACGCAGAGGTGTTTCCAAGGCACCAGGGCCAGGTTCTATACTGGCCAAGACCTATTGACGCATCCTCGCCGAGCGCTCTGGGCAACAGGTCCCTTTGGGGTCCTGGCTAAAGTCAGTAGGATCGTTGATTCTTCCGAAGTCGGAGAGTGTCTGCCTGCACGGCGAGGAACCACCAGTCTGCACACCAATAAGCCAGACATGGGACAATGGATACTCACGCAAACCTCAGGTCATGTACGACATCACGCTGATGTTGGACAACAGGATGCCTTCATCCGACATACAGGACTTCGCGTTGGAGATTCACAGCCAGCGAACGCAAGCAAGCAAGCGAGCAAGCAAGATCATTACACCTGCCACCAACACTTCACTGAAGTTAAAGAAGGAACAGAAGAGACAGAAGACGGACAGCTCAACTGATTCTTGTAGATAACGTAACAACTTAATGCATTGAATTGTTTTGTATTATATTGTATTGTATTGTATTGTATTGTAATGTGCTGTATTGCACTGCACTGTATTGTATTGTACTGTACTGTACTGTACTGTATTGTATTGCACTGCACTGTATTGTATTGTACTGCACTGTATTGTACTATATTGTATTGTATGGTATAGTACTGCTTTGTATTGTATTGTATTGTACTGTATTGTATTGTATTGTATTGTATTGTATTGTATTGTATTGTACTGTATTGTATTGTATTGTATTGTATTGTATTGTACTGTATTGTATTGTATTGTATTGTATTGTACTGTATTGTATTGTATTGTATTGTATTGTATTGTATTGTACTGTATTGTATTGTATTGTATTGTATTGTACTGTATTGTATTGTATTGTATTGTATTGTATTGTATTGTATTGTATTGTATTGTACTGCTTTGTATTGTATTGTATTGTATTGTAATGTATTGTATTGTAATGTATTGTATTGTATTGTACTGCTTTGTATTGTATTGTATTGTATTGTATTGTACTGTATTGTATTGTATTGTATTGTATTGTATTGTATTGTATTGTACTGTATTGTATTGTATTGTATTGTACTGTATTGTATTGTATTGTATTGTATTGTATTGTATTGTATTGTATTGTACTGCTTTGTATTGTAATGTATTGTATTGTAATGTATTGTATTGTAATGTATTGTATTGTACTGTATTGTATTGTATTGTACTGTATTGTAATGTATTGTATTGTAATGTATTGTATTGTATTGTACTGCTTTGTATTGTATTGTATTGTATTGTACTGTATTGTATTGTATTGTACTGTATTGTATTGTATTGTATTGTATTGTATTGTACTGCTTTGTATTGTAATGTATTGTATTGTAATGTATTGTATTGTAATGTATTGTATTGTAATGTATTGTATTGTATTGTATTGTATTGTAATGTATTGTATTGTATTGTAATGTATTGTAATGTATTGTATTGTAATGTATTGTATTGTATTGTATTGTATTGTATTGTATTGTACTGTATTGTACTGCTTTGTATTGTAATGTATTGTATTGTATTGTATTGTACTGTATTGTACTGTATTGTATTGTATTGTATTGTATTGTATTGTACTGCTTTGTATTGTATTGTATTGTACTGTATTGTATTGTATTGTATTGTATTGTACTGCTTTGTATTGTAATGTATTGTATTGTATTGTATTGTACTGTATTGTACTGTATTGTACTGTATTGTATTGTATTGTATTGTACTGTATTGTAATGTATTGTATTGTATTGTATTGTACTGTATTGTACTGTATTGTACTGTATTGTATTGTATTGTACTGTATTGTATTGTATTGTACTGCTTTGTATTGTAATGTATTGTATTGTATTGTATTGTACTGTACTGTATTGTATTGTACTGCTTTGTATTGTAATGTACTGTATTGTATTGTAATGTACTGTATTGTATTGTACTGCTTTGTATTGTAATGTACTGTATTGTACTGTATTGTACTGTATTGTATTGTATTGTACTGTATTGTATTGTATTGTACTGCTTTGTATTGTAATGTATTGTATTGTATTGTATTGTATTGTACTGCTTTGTATTGTAATGTATTGTATTGTATTGTATTGTATTGTACTGTATTGTATTGTACTGTATTGTATTGTAATGTATTGTATTGTAATGTATTGTATTGTAATGTATTGTATTGTATTGTATTGTACTGTATTGTATTGTACTGCTTTGTATTGTAATGTATTGTATTGTAATGTATTGTATTGTAATGTATTGTATTGTAATGTATTGTATTGTATTGTATTGTATTGTACTGTATTGTATTGTACTGCTTTGTATTGTAATGTATTGTATTGTAATGTATTGTATTGTATTGTAATGTATTGTATTGTATTGTATTGTACTGCTTTGTATTGTAATGTATTGTATTGTAATGTATTGTATTGTATTGTAATGTATTGTATTGTAATGTATTGTATTGTATTGTAATGTATTGTATTGTAATGTATTGTATTGTACTGTATTGTATTGTACTGCTTTGTATTGTAATGTATTGTATTGTAATGTATTGTATTGTATTGTAATGTATTGTATTGTATTGTATTGTATTGTACTGTATTGTATTGTACTGCTTTGTATTGTAATGTATTGTAATGTATTGTATTGTATTGTAATGTATTGTATTGTAATGTATTGTAATGTATTGTATTGTATTGTATTGTACTGCTTTGTATTGTATTGTATTGTATTGTATTGTATTGTATTGTATTGTAATGTATTGTATTGTAATGTATTGTATTGTATTGTACTGCTTTGTATTGTATTGTATTGTATTGTATTGTATTGTATTGTAATGTATTGTATTGTATTGTATTGTATTGTATTGTATTGTATTGTAATGTATTGTAATGTATTGTATTGTATTGTAATGTATTGTATTGTATTGTATTGTATTGTATTGTATTGTATTGTATTGTATTGTACTGCTTTGTATTGTATTGTATTGTACTGTATTGTATTGTATTGTATTGTATTGTATTGTACTGTGTGCCATGCCTATAAGCGTGGGCGCTCATGTTTCCCATCCCGCACTATCAACTGAGTCGTGGATCAGCCCTGTGTTCTTGTCTCGACCATGCCACGTGCCCAACCCATCCAGGTAGTTATTTCTCTGCCTTGGTGTTCTTGTCTCCCCATGTCCTGGTCTCTCCATGTTCTGTCTCCCCTTGTCCTTGTCTCCCCGAGTTCTGGTCTCACTGTGTTCTCGTCTCCCTATGTTCTGTCTCCCCGTGTTCTGGTCTCCTCGTGTTCTGTCTCCTAGTGCTCTGTCTCCCCGTGTTCTGGTCTCCTCGTGTTCTGTCTCCCCGTGTTCTGGTCTCCCCATGTTCTGGTCTCCCCATGTTCTGTCTCACCATGTTCTGGTCTCACCATGTTCTGGTCTCCCCGTGTTCTGGTCTCCCCATGTTCTGGTCTCACCATGGTCTGGTCTCCCCATGTTCTGGTGTCCCCGTGTTCTGGTATTCCCGTTTTCTGGTCTCCTCGTGTTCTGGTGTTCCTGTGTTCTGTCTCCCCATGTTCTGGTCTCCCGTGTTATGGTGTTCGCGTGTTCTGTCTCCCTGTGTTCTGGTCTCCCCATATTCTGTCTCCCTGTCTTCTGTCTCCCCGTGTTCTTGTCTCCCCATGTTCTGTCTCCCCGTGTTCTTGTCTCCCCGTGTTCTGTTCTCCGCATGTTCTGTCTCCCTGTTTTCTGTCTCCCCGTGTTCTAGTCTCACCGTGTTCTTGCCTCCCAGTGTTCTTGTCTCCCCGTGGTCTAGTCTCACCGTGTTCTAGTCTCCCCGTGTCCTGTCTCCCCGTGTTCTGATCTGCCCGAAATGGGATCGCGTCTATCGGTATGAGGTTGGTTTTGATTACCCCCCCCCCACCACACACACACGCACGCGCGCGCACACACACACACACACACACACGCATCGGTGTGGTCCCAAAGCACTATCTTGACAGGAACTGTGTTCTCCTTCCACTCTCCAATCTTAAAAACAAAAACAAAAACAAAAAAAAACCACCGGGTTGTGCAATACCGATACTGGAACTACGGATCCCCAGAATTAGTAGGATATAACCATGCCAATATTCACAGCATCACATCGGGACTGGCTTAAATGAAGCCTTGTTTGGTCATGGTTCCTCAACTCTCAACTGGTTGTAGGCACTTCATATCATCATCTCATCTCTCTTCGAATACCCACTGACTGGCTCGGAGACCACGTCTCATCATAACCCTTGTTTTCTTATCCTATTGACCAGTTCTTTCGTATGACCCTGATCTTCTGCTGTAGTGGTCTTGAACTGGCCACATTTGGCCACCGGACGGACGCGGGTTCGTGTGGGGGGAAAAAAAAGTCACGAGTTTAAAAGGCAAAAAAAAAAAAAATTCGCTTAAAAGTCGACTTTAAAAGTCAAGGGGATCCATTTCATTGCACCGGGATTGATCCCGTTTGGCTCGGTCTCTTTCCGCAGGGTGGCTTGCCAATAGCATCGCACAAAGCATGAACTCCGTAGCGCCAGCAACCACCCCCAGGTGTCTCGGAGAAATTTGCACTCACGAACCGAATGTCATAGTCCGGAATCGAACCCACAAACTTCGGAGCGCGAGGCAGACGACGTAACCAATTCGTCACGGAGACTCCCTAGTGTACACATAAGATAACATAATACAATTACAATAACATAATACACATGACATAATATAATACATACTAGATAACATAATTCATATGAAATAACATAATACATATGAGATAACATAATACATATGAGATAACATAATACAAATGAGATAACAATACATATGAGATAACATAACACATATGAGATAACATAACACATATGAGATAACATAACACATATGAGATAACATAATACAAATGAGATAACAATACATATGAGATAACATAACACATATGAGATAACATAATACATATGAGATAACATAACACATATACGCAAGTAATCACGGCTCTTCGGTGGTCGATATTGGCATACGAGCCCTGGTCGCATACGAACGAACGAACCTTATTTTTAAAGGGTCACAAATTGGGCAAGCAGGCCCGTCTTACATACACCAGAAGGCGTTCTCCAACACATTAACTGCTTCAGTGTCGAAGGATAATATACTGCCAATATGTCCTCCGGGCCACATACGCCAACTATGACACATGACTGTCCGGAATGTTTATCTATAATTTATTTTTATTTTGCGCTCCCTCGCTTTGAACTCAAGCGTAGTCAATACACACTACTTCTAGTACTGCTGGACTGAATTTTCCGTGTGGATTACCTTTCCCTATTAACAGTGTCCCTCCCCATCTGACGAACCCACTCCGACTTCAGATTTACTTTTTATTTACGAGGATAAGGACGATAAGAGTAAAGGACGATAGGTCAACATTTAGTCCAACTGTCCGGTGTAGGGGTTGAACCCCTTACCTCGGCATCAGCAAACCGGATGTTTAAGAACATGCGTTCTTATCCATTCGGCTATGCTGACCTACATCCAGAATGTTTTCCTCTATCCGTCCACACAGTTGTCCCCTTGTCACGCCTACAAATATACAACCAACGAAGAATATGAAAAAAAGAAAAAAGAAAAAGAACTATTAAATAGTGTCACTTTCAACTGGGGTGTCATAATTTTTAACCCCTTTCTATCCCAACAATGAAATTATGTTAGCGGTTGCACGGTGTCTTGTGTGGATTCGGAAGTTGGTCCTGGCAATTTGACATGTCCTTGTCTGAGGACATCTTCGTTGAGCCAACTTGATAATGATGTGTATGGGTTCATGTCTGCCTGTTTTGTTGGGGAAAATCATCAGGGAATCCATTGAAGCAATTGTAAATATCATGCTAACCTACATGTGTGCTAACTCTGTGTGGTGGTGGTGGTGGTGGTGGTGGTGGTGGTGGTGGTGGTGGTGGTGGTGGTAGTAGTAGTAGTAGTAGTAGTAGTAGTAGTAGTAGTAGTAGTAGTAGTAGTAGTAGTAGTAGTTGTTGTTGTTGTTGTTTTTGTATAGTGGTAGTAGTATTAATGAGAAAGAATGAAAGATGTGGAAAAAAAGAAACAAAAAAAGAAAGCGAGAAAGAAAGGAAGAAGGAAGGAAAGAAAGGAGAAGAAAATAATAATAATAATAATAATAATAATAATAATAATAATAATAATAATAATAATAATAATAATAAGAAGAAGAAGAAGAAGAAGAAGAAGAAGAAGAAGAAGAAGAAGAAGAAGAAAGGTAAGAAAGGTAAGAAAGAAAGAAAGAAAGAAAGAAAGAAAGACAGACAGAAAGAAAGAAAGAAAGAAAGAAAGAAAGAAAGAAAGATGGATAGGAGTGTTGGTGGGAGGGCAGACAGACAGACAGACAGACAGAGATAGCCAGACAACGGGCGGCGGGACGGACGGACGGAAGGATAGATAGATAGATAAATAGATAGATAGATAGATAGATAGATAGATAGATAGATAGATAGATAGATAGATAGATAGATAGATAGATAGATAGATTAGATAGACAGACAGACAGATAGATAGATAGATAGATAGATAGATAGATAGATAGATAGATAGATAGATAGATAGATAGATAGATAGATAGATAGATAGATTAGATAGACAGACAGACAGACAGACAGATAGATAGATAGATAGATAGATAGATAGATAGATAGATAGATAGATAGATAGATAGATAGATAGAAACTGGAAGGAGAAGAAGAAGAACAGTGAGAACTTTAACGAAAAGGAGGCCGGACGACAAAGAATGAGAACTCACTGGTAGACAAACAGGCAGCATGTCGACTTGATCTCTGGGAAGGCCTTCTGGAAAGATCTGTTTTGAAGGTGAAGGTCCACACATGGAAAATTTAACGACTGAAGTGGTGACACCGTGACCTCTCTAGAATTCTGCATTTGGGGATACATCTTTCTGGCCTGCTAGTCTTGTCTGTCTTGTCTTGTCTTGTCTTGTCTTGTCTGTCTGTCTGTCTGTCTGTCTGTCTGTGTATGATGTCTGTCTGTCTGTCTGTCTGTCTGTCTGTCTGTCTGTCTGTCTGTCTGTCTGTGCTGACTTATCTGTCTGTCTGTCTGTCTATCTGTCTGTCTGTCCAGTCTTGTCTGTCTGTCCTGTCTATTTTATCTGTACTGTTGGGCCCGCTTCCATGCCAGCAGGCGTATAAGGTGGTGGTAATGGATTTATACTTCATAGACCAAGCGGAAATCGGTGAGTGATCACGTCAATACCTAGGTGGCCGACTTTGTTTCCATGAAATTTCCTGGTACTGCATTTTAGGATGGGTGACTGTTGCTATTGCACGTCTGTATGTCTGTCTGTCTGTTTCTCTCGCCCCGTCCCTTCTCTATCTCTGTGTGTGTGCGTCTCACGTCGTTTCTCCTTGTCTCTCTACTTGCCTCTGATACATTCTTCCTTCCTTATCTGATTTTCTTTCTTTCTTTCTTTCTTTCATTCTTTCTTTCTTTCTTTCTTTCTTTCCTTCCTTCCATCTTTCTTTCTGTCTTTCTTTCTTAATTTCTTAATTTCTTTCCTTCTTTCTTTCCTTCTTTCCTGCGTTCTGATACTATATATGTCTGTTTTCATACTTTCATTTGTTTCTGTATTTCTGTCCGTCTTTCTGTCTTTCTGTCCTGCGTTCTGATACTTCTTCTTCTCTTCTTCTTCTTCTTCTTCTTCTTCTTCTTCTTCTTCTTCTTCTTCTTCTTTGCGTTCATCCGGAGTGTTTTTTCAGATGTGATTGCGGAGAGTTGTTACGCACCCTTGGGCCGAAACCATTGGGCCAACTCATCCGACTTCTGCGTGCATTTTTGACCAGGTTAGCAATTCTCCGGTCGTTTATTTTATCCTATCCTGCTCTCTTGTTATCCATTCATTCATTCTTTACTCTCTCTCACCATCTCCCCGCCCCCACTCCCACCTCCCTCTCTCTCTCTCTCTCTCTCTCTCTCTCTCTCTCTCTCTCTCTCTCCTCTCTCTCTCTCTCTCTCTCTCTTCCCCTAGATTCATAACGTGACATAAAGATCCTACAGTTTCCGCTATTTTGACACCTAATATATCCACATGTCTCTCAACACCCCCAGATCCCAAAGTAAAAAAAAAAAACACGCTGCATTTTAGAGACAGTTCTAAGTCCAAATTTCTCCACGGTAAGAGGACACTGATGGAAAATCCCACATTACACTTCTCAGACAACGCATCTGCAAAAGTGTGTCAGCAGACGACTTGCTCCAGGCATGACTTCATCGCTGCCAGGTCAGTGCTGGGGACATCGACCTGGTTCGTGGACGTGTCATGGCAAGCACTTGTTGGCTGTTGGTTGCTGTCTCTGGAAGTGGGTGGGCGGACGGTCGGTGAGGTGGGCGGGAAGACAGAGGGGTAGGAAGATAGAGAGGAAAACGGATAGAGAGAGAGAGAGAGAGAGAGAGAGAGGGTAGAGAGGAAGACGGACAGAGAGAGAGAGAGAAAGACAGAGAGAGAGAGGAAGATGGACAGAGAGAGAGAGGCAGATTGACAGAGAGAGAGAGAGAGACAGAGACAGAGAGAGGAAGATGGACAGAGAGAGACAGAGAAAGACGGACAGAGAGAGAGAGAGAGGAAGATAGACACAGAGAGAGGAATACGGACAGAGAGAGAGAATGAAAGACGGACAGAGGGAGAGAGGAAGAGGGACAGAGAGAGAGAGAGAGAGAGAGAGAGAGAGAGAAAGACGGATATAGAGAGATGGTGAAAGACGGACAGAGAGAGAAAGGGAGGCAGAGAGAGAGAGAGAGAGAGAGAGAGAGAGAGAGAGAGAGAGAGAGGAAGACGGACAGAGAGAGGAAGACGACAGAGAGAGAGGAAGACGGACAGAGAGAGAGATAGAGAGATAGAGAGAGAGAGAGAGAGAGAGAGAGAGAGAGAGAGAGAGAAGAAGAGAGAACGAACGATCGAACGAACAAACTTTATTTTAAAAGAGTAAATAATTGGGCACGCAGGCCCGTCTTACATTCGGCCCTTTCAATCACTCATCTTTCATTCATCAAACGTGCATGTTAGATAGAGAGAGAGAGAGATAGATAGAGAGAGAGAGAGAGAGAGAGAGAGAGAGAGACGGACAGAGTGGGATAGAGAGGAAGACAGACAGAGAAAGAGAGAGAGAGAAATAGAGTGAAAGACGGACAGAAGGAGATAGAGAGGAAGACGGACATAGAGAGAGTGTGAAAGACGGACAGAGAGAGAAAGAGAGATAGAGAGAGATAACGAGAGTGAAAGACGGACAGAGAGAGAGAGAGAGAGAGAGAGAGACGGACAGAGAGAGAGAGGGAAGACAAACAGAGAGAGGGAGTGAGAAAGAGGGATAGAGGGAGATTGAAAGGAAGACGGACAGAGGGAGAGAGTGAAAGACATACATAGAGAGAAAGAAAGACGGACAGAGAGAGAGAGAGAGAGAGAGAGAGAGAGAGAGAGGAAGACGAACAGACAGAGAGAGAGAAAGAGAGAGACGGACAGGGGGAGATAGAGAGGAAAACGGACAGAGAGATAGGTATCAAGAATAACAACAATGAATATGAAGATAAACAACAATGAATATGAAAAATCAACATCATCATCATCATCATCATCATCATCATCATATCATCATCATCATCCACTTCTGCCGTCAAGCGCCGTGGGGAGGAATAATTTGCGTTGCCGCGACCGGTGGACGGCACTGGATAGTGTCATTCCGTGTGGTTGTACAATGTCTTTGATATCGTCAATCCATTATTCTTCTTGGACGTCCTCGTGGTCTCGTCGCAGATGATCTTTGATGTAAGACCAGTGATGGTAGTTGCTGGTGTTGCATTCTAACGACATGGCCAAACCACCTGACCTTCTGTCTTTCAATAAATGTGGCACAAGGTGTTGATCCCACAGTCTGTCTGATAATAACATTTCTTACTCGGTCTCGGATTGTTAAGTTGGCAGCTCTCCTCAGGCATCTCATTTCGCAGGTGTTGATTTTGCGAAGGTGTAATTTGGATAAAGTCCAGGTTTGAGATTGGTAGCATAGGGTTGGTGTGAATATGCTGTTTATTATCTGTCGTTTTGCGGACATGGGTATGTTTGGATGTTTCAGTAAGGGAGATACTGACACTGATAGTTGATATGTGAATGCACTAGCTTTTTGACATCTGATTTCAATTTCTCTGTCCAATCTGCCATCTTCTGTGATCATACTTCCAAGATATTTGAATTCTTTAACTTGTTTCAGAATATGAAGAATAATAACACATAATCTCAACAATAATGAAAACAGCCAATCAATAAAATAGGTGCCGTCTCCACAATGAAGGTTGGCTGCAATGGATTTCCAACACTGTCTCTCGCCTGAAAAATAACATTAACAACAATAACGGGACGCAGAGGTGTTTCCAAGACACCAGAGCTGGGTTCTATACTGGCCAAGACCTATTGACGCGACCTCTACGAGCGTCCTGGGCAACAGGTCCCTTTGGAGTCCTGGCTAAAGTCAGTAGGAACGTTGATTCCTCCGAAGTCGGAGAGTGTCTGCCTGTACGGCGAGGCACCACCAGTCTGCACACCAATAAGCCAGACATGGGACAACGGTTATGACATCACACTGATGTTGGACAACAGGATGTCTCCATCCGACATACAAGACTTTGTGCTGGAGTTCACAGCCAGCGAACACAAGCAAGCAACAAAATAACAACAATATCAACGCATAATCTCAAGAATAACAATAATGAATATTTAATAACAACAACATTGAATCTCAACAACAATAATAACAGGACAAAAACAATAATAATAATAACAACAGCAACAACAACAACGCATAATCTCAAGAATAACAACAAGGAATATGAAGAATAACAACAATGAATATGAATAATATCAACAACGAATATGAATAATAACAACAACAATGAATATCAAGAATAACAACAATAAATATTATGTATAACAACAACTATGAATATGAAATAACAACAACATAGAATCTCAACAATAATAATAAAAGTAGCAACAAGAATAATAATAATAATAATAACAACGCATAATCTCAAGAATAACAACAATAAATATGAATAATAACGACAGTGAGTATGAATAATATCAACAGCAATACATATGATGAATAACAACAATGAATATGAAATAACAACAGCATTGAATCTCAACAACAATAATAATACCAGCAATAATAATAATAATAATAATAATAATAATAATAATAATAATAATAATAATAATAATAACAGCAATAATAATAATAATAATAATAATAATAATAATAATAATAATAATAATAATAATAACAACAACAACAAGAATAACAACACAGAATGTCAACATCATCAACAACAGTGAATCGGCTGCAGGATCGATGACACAGCCCGAACACGAAGCTCTCAGCCATTGATTGGCGCCCATAGTGAGGACATGAACAACGCATGCACCAGGGAAGACACCTGTAAAGCCAAGGCCCCTGTTACACGCCTAAAGGTATATGGTGCTAAACCCAGTCTTGTGTAGACCAGCTGGCACTTGCTGGGTGGTCGGTATCGTGTCGACAGAGGAGGTCGGCATGGCCCAATGGGTAGCAGCGCTGGCTCTTAAGACTTCCGGTGTGTTGATGCAGAGGTAGCGGGTTCAACCCCTACACTGGACAGTTGGACTAAAATGTTGACTTCTCGTCCTTGACTTGGGGACGTAAATTACAAGTACCTCAGAAGTCGGAGTGGGATTTCAGGATGGCGAGGGACATTGGTAAGCGGGAAAGCTAGCCCACAGTCAAAAATCAGTCCGCGTTGACTACACTAGAGTTCAAAGCGAGAGAATTCATTACACGATGTATCTTGTCCTTTACAGGACATTGCCATCAACCCAAGGTTGAATTTCTAAGCATTTTCACGTTGTGACATAATGTCCCAGTTTACTCCAGCTTGCAGACGATTATAAATATCTTTTCTTGGAAAGGAGAATTTCACGTGTGGGGGACTGGCGGTAACGACTTATATGGTAACGACTGCCAGAGTGAGAACGAGGCGAGGAATCTTGTGCCAGAGCTCCAAATAGAATAGAATAGTTTGGTAAAACTCCCGGGCTTTACCGGAGGGCACTTGAGTCTTGGCCAGCCACCGAGTAAGATGTGAATTTTTCATGGAGAGGGTGTAGGCCCATTGTGGGCCCATTTTTGCCTCCTTGTTGCATTGGTGAGCATACACATGTTTTTTTTTTTTGAATGATAAGATTTGTGTTAGATAGTTAATACAATCTTTGTTTGATATGAGAAGTAATACTACATGTCATGTATGTATTGTGGCGGAGTTTGCTACGGCACCGTTACTTCTGTAAGAAAAACAGCCTGAGATGTGAACGTCTATACCACTGTCCTATATTCCTATGCTTATAATTCTTATCATGCTATGATTACTGATTCATCTTCTTTTGAAGACTTTGATGTCTCTGTAAATGCTGTACCGTGTCTGCAAAGTTCAATCTATCTTCACTTTTGGTTTCATCTCATCTCGGGAAGAGCCTATCTTTACCGGACTTATGGTAAAGTATTCAGGTGTTACATAATGCCTTTGTTAAAGATTCAGAACCTGTACGCATATATATATATATATATATATATATATATATATATATATATATATATATATATATATATATATATATATATATATTGTGTGTGAATCTTTACTTTATCTGTGTACAGAATATGCCGGGGACGGAACGTATATTTTGTGTGTATGACAGCCTGGGGACACAGTTAGATAAGACACCCCATTGCTTTTGTCGGACTTGGTGGGTCCTGTATGTCATTGGCTCAATCAGAGTTATGAGAACGGTTCACATACCTAAATACTCATTTTTACCTGCCGTAAATCGTGCAGTGTGCTTGCCAAAATAACAAGACATTGGAGCCCATATTTACAAACCCCCGACCTTAGTCACACCCCCCGGTCATGTTCTATAACAGATTGTTGCCCTCCCATATAGAGGAGTGTTTGTATGTGTGAGAATATATCTCCATTCGGGATCTGTGATGTCCTGTACGTTGTATCGGTAGAAGCGTGAGGGTGGTAGAGTGTTCAGATTACCCCCCCCCCTTCCCGCCAAACAGACCCATACGTTACAGGCCCACAGGTGATACCACACCCATCATCATATGAGGATTGTCCTCGGACTATATGTCTAATTGTTGTCTCTGTGAGTCTTATGAACCTGCATAATGGGCTAGTATATTCATAGCTTGTCATTTTTGAATTTGCAGGCATTGAGGCAAAGGGCGTGGGACATCTTGGCTGAGTCAAAAACTATTGACATTTTGGCTGCGTCTAAAGCTATTGGCTTTGATATGCAGAGTATGCGTCCCTCAGTACTTTTATCCAGCGGCATTCCTTCCTAGAATCAGAGGCGAGGGACGTAATCCCGTGTTTTGCTTCTAGCACCAGTGAGAAACTCCAGACGGAGTTATCTCCTTTTTTGGGGGGGAGGGGGGGGGGGGGGGTTGCAACTCTGGTCACATCAATTCAGCAAGTGCTATTGAAAAGCTTCTAATACTCATCACTGGCGTCTGACGAGAGATGACACTAATATTCTTCCTGTAGTATCAGGGAAGTTATAGTCTGCAACAGCTTATGGACTAGAGGTTACTCTCGATGTGAAGCAGTCATACGCAATGGAGTGAATCATGAAACCAGTACGGATCCTCTTTGTTGGTTCAATGTCCCCTTGAGACATTGTGGATGCATCTTTTCCTTTGGACGAAGTATGTTACCCCGATAAATCTGCAGGAGGCCGCCTAAATATGTTCAGCCAACTATGATACCAGCTTATAGAGAGTTCTTCGTTCGCTGGAGACCCCAGCGACTTTGTTGAGAGCACGGATGGGATGGTACTTTCCTTATGAGAAGTCATCATAATTTGACTTAGATATGAACCCAGCTACGTTTCCCCGGTTTGTTTAAATGTCGTACTGAGACATTTGAGATTTCGTATTTATTAGCGAGGAAGCATGTAAGTCTTACAATCTTCGGGAGATCGCCTAGAGAGGTTCAACTAGCTATGACCCATGCTCATGGAGAGTCCTTCCTTCACCACCAACCTCAGTACGTCGTTGAGAGTCCGTACTTCAACTTTTCCAGAATGATGGACATTAATACCAAGGGGTGAAATCCCTATTCTGTGCAGACATATTTTCCTCTCAAGACCAACGCCATATCGAGTAGTCCAGACTTCAAGTCACTCCATCATCATTTTTAGGGAAGGGAAAATGGAGGACAGTTCCTTTTGTTGGTCAATTATGACTGTATTTTATCAACGTCAACGAGCCGTATCCCCATTATAGTGTCAGTATCCAGAGAACCTTGTTTTTTCTCAGTGGCACATTGTGGTGTTTGGTCAATTCAAGATGGGATGAGCCCATCTGTTTCAGCGGTAGAATCAGAAAAGGAGTAGGGGGTGACAGTAGGAGTGTCGTCATAGAACCGCTGTTGTGGGAGAATAGAGACAGTTGTAGAGAAGCCTGTGTGGAGTGAATCTACATTCTCCTGATTTAGAATATTGGTGTCTCAAAGAACTGAGTTACAACCGGGATACAATCAACAGTCAGATCCCTGATTTATGTTCTGGTTGGTTTTTCTGTGTGATAGACATCATGTAGTGGAGTATATGCCGAGTGGTGATTAAACGGCACATAGTAGAAACAGTCATCCCGAGTAGGGCACAACAAGCCAAGTGCGGGTGATTGGGTTTTTAGGTGCAGGGAGATAGATGAGGTGAGATAGAGGAGGTGTAGATTAGAATTGAATGCATTACTTGATAATGTATTTGTTTTGTTTGATGTTTGATAGATTGTAGTGGAGACCGAGTCTTGTACTTCCATGGTATGAGATTCTGACAATAAACGATATATGTTCGTCAGGAGAGTTTTCATTGTCTAGTGACCAGTTTTACACTGTTTGTTATTGTAGAGAACTGTGCTACTGTATGTGTATATGTACAGAGAATCCAGTGGGAGCTCGACCAACACACAGTCTCAGATATGTTATCCACGAATAACAACTTGATAGAGATCTGTGGTTAAGTGACCTATTCTCTGTTTTATTCTTCAGGAAGGTAGTTTATCCTATACAGGGGGTGGAGTCTATCTGACCATAACCTCAGTCTTACTTCAATAGAGCCAATAACTACTCTATTCCTGGAGTCTTTTTAGGAAATAAACTGTCTCGATCAACTGCCTTTATGCGGCGAACCTGAGGACCTAATATTTATTTACCCTAGACAACACTTTAAGTCCATTTCATATGGTATTCTCATTCACTACCCCACACACGTTCAGTAGTTTGCCATTGCTTTCTGAACAAGTAGTCAACTTTGAAGTCCCACTGACAGATGTGTGACATGAACCCACTACCCCGCCGTCAATGCAAGTAAGTTTAGAGCGAACGGATAAAGACATAGTCACAGGAATTTTTACATGTCTGCAATGCCATTTGTCATTTCAGCTTTACAGTTGATTGTGGGAGGCAGGGTGTCAGCAATTCTACTACTACTACTACTACTACTGCTGCTGCTGCTGCTGCTGCTGCTGCTGCTGTTGCTGCTGCTGCTGCTACTACTACTACTACTACTACTACTACTACTTCTACTACTACTACTACTACTACTACTACTACTACTACTACTACTACTACTACTGCTGCTGCTGCTGCTGCTACTGGCACCTTGCCGTCTTCATTGACGATAGTTTGTTACAATGTGCTTCAAAAATAGCACAAACTCTTGGCTGAATTGTAGTGACCATGTCTTGCCCTTGCAGCATGATCCCTCTCTCGGCCTGTCTAGTGTACTCCAGAGGAAAGGTAACATCAATACGTCTGGAACAAGACAAGCCGCAGAAGCTGCTGGATCAGTAAAGCAATGCTTTAACTGTCCGCCTGTCGGAGCTTCCATCCTAGACCAGTTGCCAACCAAAGCTT
Source organism: Cepaea nemoralis (assembly GCA_014155875.1). Classification (NCBI taxonomy): domain Eukaryota; kingdom Metazoa; phylum Mollusca; class Gastropoda; order Stylommatophora; family Helicidae; genus Cepaea; species Cepaea nemoralis. The sequence goes on along the minus strand of JACEFZ010007622.1, from coordinate 62,375 downwards.
AGGAGCTTAGGGCCTCGTCTGCCCTGCCATGACATTTAGTCTTCAGGTTGCATTTCCTGACACCAGGATAAGACCTGTCCCTCCCAATTGCAAACAATGTATTCCCGTTGTGAATTGTAACACAGAAGCCATAAACAAAATAGTGCACGATTTATTGCCTGACACATTTCGCCGCATCTCGTCAGGGGCATACTGCAGATATAAACCATATGAAGTTAATAAATAAAAATGTTTTAATTGTTTCAGTTTAACTATTATTCATGTATTCACTTTAAATGATATATTTCTCTACAGACTGGCCTGCGGAATGTGACCGACCCATATGGGGTAAACACTGGTGCAATGAAGTCGATATTACGTCTTTAAAATCCTTAACGTGACTTGTTCAGGAATGGTTGGATTTTATGGCTGAATGTTTCTACGTGATGGGACAACCTGCCCTAAGTACCACCCTTCCTTGACTGCCTTGTACGGCATGCCTGCTAAGGTGCAGACACTGAAAAGGACACATGAGAGGACACCTGAGAGGAAAATATAAGTAGACACTCTCTTGTCTGTAACCCACAAGGCAAAGAAAATAGTGGGAGACCTAACATACATGGATAAGGGAGTTACAGACAGAGATGAATCATAAATATTAGGAGCACACGGAGGCAACTTCTGGAGATAGCAAAAGATGATTTGGTGTGGCTTGGTTGAGGGCGTTTGTCCCCAATGGGTGTTTGCTTGCTTGCGTTCGCTGACTGTGAACTCCAGCGTGAAGTCCTGTCTTTCGGATGAAGACATCCTGTTGTCCAACATCAGTGTGATATCATACCGGACTGAGGTTTGCGTGAGTATCCGTTGTCCCATGTCTGGTTATTGGTGGTTCCTCGCCGTGCAGGCAAATACTCCCCGACTTCGGAGGAAAATGGGTGAATAAAGGGTAGAAGGGGATTAACATATACCGTATAGAAAGTTAGTTGCATGTCCTTTACAGGACGTCGAAGTCAACTCCAGCATTTATTTTTGGCTGTATGTGATTTCTTGGCAAGTTTACGTTCAGTAGTTTATCATTTCTGAACGACCATCTCACATACCATTATTGTATGGACACCAGCGCCAGGTGCTCTGCTTCCACATCGCCAGCAGCTGTGTTTCGAACGCAGTATGGGGGATTACAAACAGTATTTGTAACACCGCCACAGAGCCGGACCACCCGGTTTATTTACTTATGTGTCCAAGCTTTGAATCCCGTATACGGAGCGAGTTTGGCATGCTGCACAAGGCGATTGATCGCTTTCATCCGTTCTGTCTGGTACGTCTACGGGGAGGCAGATTAGGTTGTAGGCATTTCATGATTCCGCACATCCAGACTGGTTTAGGTTAGGGTTTGATTGACAATCTTCCCTACACAGTGCTAGTACTTCAGTGGCGTGTCTGGTGGGCAGTCTCACTTGGACAGATGGAAGCTCTGGTAGACACTCCAGTAGCAGGTCGAGTGGACAGTCTCACTTGGATAGATGGAAGCCCTGGTAGACACTCCAGTAGCATGTCTAGTGGGCAGTCTCACTTGTACAGATGGAAGCCCCGTCCAGGTCCTTGAAGACATCGACGCCAATGAATTATTTTGTGAGTCACAGTTCAAGGTCTTCTAGTGGATCACAACCGCACAGCCGTTCAGGTCTTTTATAGTCTACAGCACGACCATGTTGTGATTGTAACGGACTTACAAAGAATGATGAGAAAGATGAAGAGTTGAATGTTATCCCCAGGAGATGTTGGTGTGGTGGAAAAAGAGCAGGCGGATACATTTGGCAGTGTCTGCACCCCTGGGTAGAGTATTGGTGAATGATGAGTCAGATGTGTTCGAGCCCCTTTGGAATCGTGTGTATAGGGCAGAAGAACAGATCAGCACGGCCTGAGAGAAAATGATGCTGCAGGGAGTGACCAGAGGATCTGGCCGACATTCAGGATTCCGAGGAATGGCCAGATGGAAACGTAGTCATACTGGTACCATTAGTAGTGGGACTCTTCGCTGGCTGTTGAAGGTGAGGACGGAGCAGGTATGGTAATGCTCCGAGTGCTGTGATGTCGGTTCTTGACTAAGCTCAACTCATTTCTCAACAGCCTCTACTAACCTCGCGCCCAAAGTGAGATCGTGAGGCCGGGAAGGGGTGTTGTAGAGAACAAAAAAGAGTGGTAGTAATTTTACATACAACAACAGAAATACATCAAATGTTATCTACACTAAAACGGTCCTTACCCTTGGAAAGGACTTCATTTCAAACAACGCGAATAAGTGAAACAGACTATAATTCAAAATTCACCCTCCACTATTACACAACGTGATCTAACGGTGTACCTTACTTTTCCATCGACCTTCAAGTCCAGAGATAAAATGTGACCTCAACAGAACTCCCGGAACAAGTTAAGGCTAGAAATTAAATCTCTTCTCTACAATATTTCGTTTCTGGGGTGGGTTGTGGGTAACATGCAGCCCAGGCTCGATCAGAAATCTCGAGTGTTTATGGTTGTCAAATATGTCCCGGATTAAGTGCATTCACACGTACACACATACATTATCGTTATGCAGTTTGTCGTTTACATGACGTCACTTTCGTCACGGTCTGTTGAACCGATTCTCTCCCCTCTGCGACTTCTCGTAATTGCAATGGGCTGTATATACAGTAGTTTCCTTACGCAACCCTCTTTAATTTGAAACATAATGCAACATGTCTGATAACAAATTTACACCTTTTAAGTCATAACTATGATACTCCCCCTACTTCCAATTATCAGCCATCCAGTTTTGTTAGGCCGGTCTCCCTGGCGAAGGTGATAACGACGCTGTTCGTAATCCCGTATACTCTCGTAAGAAACACAGCTGCGGAGATTCGGCAGCGGATAGCGTCGCGTTGGTTACTTAAGGCGAGTATGTGTGTCAGTCGTTCGGAAAGCACTTCTGAACGTAAAACTTACCAAGACATCAACAGCAGCTGAGAAATGATGGTGTTGACTGCAATGTCCTGTAAAGGGTATGCGAGGGAAAAAAAAGTCTTGTTAGGTTCAAGCCTACGTTTTGCTTGGCACTGAATCTATTAAAACGCACGTGGTGCTTGACCCATATTTTTCATAGACCAATCGGCACTCGGTTGCTGATGTGGTCGGTTTAACCCAGTCTACATTTTCTTCACAAGCCATTTCCTAGTACCCATTTAGATTGGATCGACCAGGGAGCCCAGAACAATTAAAAAAAATTCTAACCGTCCTAGTGCGGATCGAACCATAGACCATTGTAACGGCAGGCCAGCGTCTAGCAGCTTCCTCTACCGCTGTTCCCTAGGTACATACATCATCGTTATGTAGCAAAGTTAGAGTCATGATCACCGAGTTACACCGGAGAGGAGTGCGGCGATATTCGGCTACGTCTTTTGTTGTGTCTCCTATCTGAGGAAATTAAGCGTATTAATGACGATAAATTCACTTATTTTTTTTTTTCAAGATCGCGTTAAAACAAACACCGATTACTTGGTATTGTTTTTATTTTCTCTCCATGCTTTACGACGTTATGTAGCAGATCATTTGTAGAACTTCGCTCTCTTCGCGGCCCGGTTCAAAGACTCTGGATCCTGTGCCCGTTCTCTTGCCTCCTGTATTATCACGCCCCAGGTGTCTTCAATATCGTGTGTCGTGCTGGTCTACCCCAGCTCCCTTCTCCCAGAAACCAGGCTTACCATCACTGTTCTCTTGCCTCCTGTATTATCACGCCCCAGGTGTCTTCAATGTCGTGTGTCGTGCTGGTTTACCTCAGCCCCTTCCTCCAGACACCAGGCTTACCATCGCTGTTCTCTTGCCTCCTGTATTATCACGCCCCATGTGTCTTCAATGTCGCGTGTCGTGCTGGTTTACCTCAGCCCCTTCCTCCAGACACCAGGCTTACCATCACTGTTCTCTTGCCTCCTGTATTATCACGCCCCATGTGTCTTCAGTGTCGCGTGTCGTGCTGGTTTACCTCAGCCCCTTCCTCCAGACACCAGGCTTACCATCACTGTTCTCTTGCCTCCTGTATTATCACGCCCCAGGTGTCTTCAATGTCGCATGTCGTGCTGGTTTACCCCAGCCCCTTCCTCCAGACACCAGGCTTACCATCACTGTTCTCTTGCCTCCTGTATTATCACGCCCCATGTGTCTTCAATGTCGTGTGTCGTGCTGGTCTACCCCAGCCCCCTTCCTCCAGACACCAGTCCTTCCATCACCGTTGTCTCCAAGCCACTGTAACGTTTAATATGACAAAACATTTCAGTTCCTGAGACAAGATAAACGAACGAACTTTATTTTCAAAGGGTCACAAATTGGGCACGTAGGCTCGCCTTAGGTTCAGCCCTTCCAGTCAGTCATCTTTCGCATACCAATTATCAATCATTAATCTTACATTTACAGTAAAAGAAAAGCAAACTTTGTAACATGAATGCTGTAAAAATAAAACAAATATGAATTAATCATATTTCAACGTTACGACGCTAATCACAGTCCTCATTATTCCTGACGTTTCTTATTCTGCGGAGTTGCTGAACATTTCATCATCATCACCATCAGCCAATGCCAGGCGTGGGTGATAATGCCTCTCTTCAAATTGCGATCACCGACGGCATGGATCAATTCAAGTTTTGACTCCCTTCCCTACCATGACACAAGACTGTCAAGAATTTTCTCTCGCTATCTTCCTCTATCTCTCTTTCCAAAAATCTTTCCGGTTATCACATGTTCCAGCTTTTGTCTTCACACAACGTGGCCAAAATATTATCGCTGCCTCTTTCTGATGTTTGTGATAAGTTGTCTTTGCGACTTAAAAAAAAAAGAAGCTATTTTTAAGATGTTGTTCCAGATCTTCACACATATTGCATGGTCGTTGGCTTCTCGTAAGGCTGTATTGATTCCTTTCGTATATCGTCACAGTCTGGTGACTTTTCTTTATTCATATTTTATATTGGTGATCGTAGTTCTCCTAATAAAGTTTCTGGTTCTTTCTCTTCGCTTGCGTGTATATTACCTGGGTACACACGCATAATTGAAACAGGTGTGATTTTGTCCTTCTTTAGAAAGGTTCATTGAACAAGGGATTGGCGCTGTCCGCAGAATTACTATGAGCCCGAGGGGTCTCAAAATATTGAGGTTGGTATGGCATTGAGGTATTGGAAGGGGTGTTACGCCCACTATGGCATGGACGCTGTAGGACGAGGGTTCCATGTTAGTTCTCGACGTTCACTACGGGAGGAAATGATTACTCTACCTATTTCTCCCTGTTCCCAGACTTACAAATTGTGATAGTTCCAACATTACACACTCCCACTGCTACGGGAGGAAACGATTAGCCTGCCAATTTCTCCGCACACTCAGACCTACATAGCAAACTACTGAACGTAAACATGCCAAGACATCAACAATAGCAAAAAATGCTGGTGTTGACTGCAAACTTTATGTAACTTTTAACTCACACTACAAATTGTGATCATCCCAACTCTACCCAATAACACAGCTACTGAACGTGTATTTTGTTTGTTTGTTGTTACTTGTGTTTATATGGACAGCTAGACAGGTGTCTGTCTCCACATGCATTATACAGATGTTTTCACATGTTTATCTTTTCATTTTATGAATACGAACGGTGTTTAAAAAAAAAAAAAAAAACATGCTTTTAAGACATGGCGTTCATCGGTCTGTTTCTATTTGTTAAAGTGCCTTTATAGATAACCCTTTTGTGCAGTTTGACTGATACTGCGTAATATTGAGAAATACATGCAGTGGTATTGATCAACACTTACAAAAGAGAATCTAGTTACACTTGTTCCTACAACAGGTCTCTGTCGTCATGTAGAGGCGGAAGTTTCAAATCTTAACGTGAGCGCTATAACGTTCAAGTCTTGTATTGCCTAGTGTGTTGTCTAGTCTCAGAGTCTTGTCCCTACTTCTGAGTGCCAATCAATATTCATACTATACTGACCTCGTGGGAGGCGCATGGTTAACACACTCGCCTGGCGGCCCGGTGGTCATGAGTTCGAGTCCCTATCAAAGAGAATGTTTTTCATGTGTCCTGGGCTCCCAGGTCGCCCCCGCCAAACAAGGCTACCAGGAAATACTCCGAGAAGTAAAGGCGCCCGGCGGGGTATTGATGACGTCACTCACCAATTGCCCGATTTGATGTATACAAATATGAGGCTTGTACCATATACCATATCACGCTTCAAAGCGCTGAAAAGGGACCGTTTGCTTAATTTTTTTTTCTCTCTCGCTAGATAATGACCCGGTGAGCTGTCTGTGTATTGCGTAGTTTTGACAAGTTCTTTCAGGGAATGTTTCAATAGAAATAGCGAAAACCTATGTATACTGGGCAGAGGCGTCACTGGCGGTGGGAGAGGGGAGAGCAGGGTCTCAAGATATATTGTGCGTCGTGGAAGATTTCTTCATAGTGACATCACGGTGAACGGGCATTATATTGCAGTACATGGGGAATACGTTCATTTAAACATAGTCGTCATAAACAAAATATTGCACGGTTTCCTGCCTGGCATATTTCGCTGCATCTCTTCTGTTGCGTACTTCCAGGCAATAAATCTTGCAATATTTTGTTTCTGGCGCCCGTGTTTACATTCCCTAAGAGACTACATTGTTTTGAATTGTGTTTACCCATGTAATTGTTTGTAAGAGCAAACACGTTTCATCCAAGCCTGTTTTATATGCATTAGTTTAGCCACTGTGACCTCGACACTTACTAAACAAGCTGAAAAGCGCGTAACTGACTTTGAATATAAATGTTATAGACGGATTCTAAGAATATCTTGGATAAAGAAAAGAACAAATGCATCCATATGACAAGATCTGAATATTGAAGAAGGTTGGCCACTAAAGACGATAAAACAAAGAAATGTGAAATATTTTGGTCGCTTGACAAGTCATGAAAGTTTGGAGAGAACAATAATGGACGGGTATATGCCTGGGAAGAGAAGAAGAGGAAGGCCAAAGAGATGATAGGTGCAGGATGTGGTAGATGATCTCCAGATGGGTTTATCGGAAGCGCGACATCTTGCTTATGACCGAGAAGTTTTCTGGAAGGTTGTTATGTTAGCGAGGTTGTGCAAACGACATGCTACTGAATGAATGAATGAGCGAGGTTATTGCTGTTTTTGTTTATAAAACTAGTCCTCCAGCCTGTTTTTCCTGTTGTCCAATTGAGTCTGGGCGACCAATGATTACAAATACCTGCTATTGCATACAACTTAAAGAGGTGAAGCTCACACTTGTATAGAGAATACACAAGTATTCAATCAAACAAATAACCCACCAAACAATCTCCCAACAAATCAAGCAACTAATCAACCATCAGCCGAAAAACCAATCAATCAACCAAATAAAATTTTAAAAAATCAACCAAACAAACAACCAACCTACAAACTGAACAACCAATCAACCAACAAGGCAGAAAACCAACCAATCAATCATCCAACCAACCTATAGGCTGGACAACCAATCAACCAACCTGGCAGACAACCAACCAATCAACCATCCAACCAACCTATAGGCTGGACAACCAATCAACCAACCTGGCAGACAACCAACCAATCAACCATCCAACCAATCACACGACCAACCAAACAATCAACCAACTAACCAATTAGCTAATCCACAAATCAACCAACCAAACAACCAACCAGCCAAATAATAAATCAACCAAAAAATTAGTAAACCAACCAAATAGCCAATCAACCAACCAAACAACCAGCCAACCAAACAACCAGCCAACCAAACAACTATTCAACAAACCAACCAAACAACAAATCGACCAATTAACACACCGACCAACCAAACAATTAACCAACAGACCAATCAATCAATAAAAATAAATTAACCAATAAACTAATAAACCAACCAAACAAAAAATTAATCAATTAACCAAGCAACAAATAACGAATTAATAAACCAAAAGCTATTATGAACGAATGTGTTAAAATTCGAGGTTCTGGAGCTGAACCTATAAGCAAAAGATGCTATAATTAACGAACGATATAATTAACAAATGCTATAATGATCGAGGTGCTAGATCCAATTCCGTTCGTTGACCATATTCTAACCTCCAAACAAGACTGACTTAACAATTCAGAGACATGGCCATGGGCATGTCATAATCAGTTAGAGATGTCTTTATGAACGAACGAACGAACGCTCTTTATTTTCAAAAGGTACCAAATTGGGCACGCCGGCCCGCCTTACATTCGGCCCTTTCAATCACTCATCTTTCATTCATCAATTGTGAATGTTACATTCACATAGAAAAAACATTGAATTCTGCCCTTCTATCACTCTCTGTCATATATTATTTAATTTAATTCACACATCATTCAAGGCTAGCTGAGAACAGCAACAATATAAAAGTTATGCATTATAAAGGCATGGGGAAAATGCGAACATCAATACTATACGACTCAGTATTAATATTAGATAATGGTGTGACACTTGTTACTGGCCTGCCAAAAGTGGACTGGCTAGGGTTTTATTACTATTATTATTTCTATTATTAAGGGGAAAAGTAATCCGTACTGAGACAGTGTTCGAATAATTTGCGATTATATGAATAGGGATTGGTGATGTCTTTGATTTCTTGTGGAAGATTGTTCCACAGCTGAGCTGCAGAGTACGTTAAGCTTGTCTTATATAAGTTTATTCTAGGCTTCGGAATGTGTAATATATTTAATCGTTTACTGTGTCTAGCATTATATTTAAACAATGACCAAATGTAATTTGTAGGATTTTGTGAATTATTTTGGCCTTATTGAAAAGCAGGCGTTTTCGGAGTGGTAGTAACTGGAGGCGTTTATGCAGGCTAGGATTGTCAATTAAATGTTTGCTATAAGTTAAACTCATTGCCTGTGTCTGGAGTGAATAAACTCGCTTGGTGCTTGAATTGGAACAACCGTCCCTGATTGTAGAGCAGTTATGAGGAAAATGAGGCATCTATTCTAACCTAATCGGCTAATACCAACTCTGGTGACGCCTCTGCCTAGGGGTGACGAAATCAGTGAGACACAAAAGTACATGTAGCCTTAAGTTATAAGTGGTTCCCTGACTACACGGCCATTTACAGGTTAAGGATATGAGGCCAGTGGTTCTTAAACAAGGTGTGTGGAACCAACAGAGGTCTGGACATTCGTGAACGTCTAGCGTGTTTCGTGGTACTGTTTCGTCAAGCTGTGGTGGGGGACATTCCATTAGGATAGTTATTTCTGTCCGGATTGTCGTCCATGCACAGCCACATCAGGCCGCAGGTAGGGAGACAAACATGCAGATAGACATGCAGGAAAGACACAGGCAGGCAGACGAACATGTGGACAGACTGACATACATGTAACAGACAGACAGACAGAGCAGGCAGGCAGGCAGACAGGCAGGCAGACAGACAGGTCTCAGACTGACAGACAGTCCACATACAGGCAGGTCATAAACAGGCAGACAGGCATGCTACATACAGATAGACATGTCACATGCAGACAGATAAATAGGCTGGTCACAGACTGACAGACAGACAGGCAGGACACATACACACGTGTTAGACAGAAATGTCACATACAGACAGATAAATAGGCAGGTAACAGACAGGCGGGCCACATTCACACGTGTTAGACAGACAGGCCACAGACAGATAGATAGGCAAGCCTCAGACAGGCATACACACATGTCACAGGCAGACAAGCCACAGACAAATAGATTGGGAAGCCCTTATTTTTTGATTTCACCATTACTCCTACCCTGTTCAACCTCCATGAGAAGTTATAGTAGGGTCCATCACCGGCTCAGAATGATAGTCCTGTGACTAGTAAGCCACCAATGCAGCTGCCCATGATTTTACCCTCACAGGCTTATTAATCCGAAGGTGATTGTTGCCAATGCGGGGTAATATCAGACAGACATACAGACACGTCACAGACAGACAGGCCATTGACATAAGATAGGCAAGTTTCAGACAGACAGACAGACAGACAGACAGACAGACAGACAGACAGACAGACAGACAGACAGACAGACAGACAGACAGACAGTCCACAAACCGACAGATAGAAGTATAAAGACAGACAGACAGATGTAAAATCTGGTCGTATATACAACTACATACATTATTATAAATCGCCACCGATACTTAAATAAAGTAGACTTACACCCCGGGTAAATAAAATAAGTACAATGGCCCTTGTAAACACATTGCGGCTTACGGGGCACATGGTGCTAACCCATTGTTGTATAGAGCAATCAGCAAGCCATGGGTGATGAAGAATATATCACATGGGCCGTGTCACTTCCCAGACCATCCCCTGCATCGAATTTAGAGCTGGGTGGATCTGGAAGTCAAATTCAATTGTTTAAACCGCATCTTTAGGGATTCGAACACATATCGCCCGGGCAGGCAGGCAAGGTTGCTAGCCACTTTGTTACATGTCTGCTGGCGCTAGGCTCATAGTTACGGTTGGTCTCTCTTCAGACTTGGAGTCGGTGAAGGCGCAGTGGCTCGCGTATTATTCAGAAGATTAAAACTAGTATCAAACCTTGGGCTAAGCAACTTTATGACAACTCGGTACACTGAAAAGAATAAACGAAAATATAATGTTACGCTACATAAAGAAACTACCAAGATTGGACTATTTAAGTAAAGAACAGATAGATAGACGTTTATTTGAATAGCCAGTCATGTACCAGATCGTTGAATTTCAAATGAAATCATCCCCAAACGTGAAACTTGAATGTTTTAAAGTGTATAAATAGAGAAAAACACACAAACAAAACAAGAATCAATTCAGCGTCAGGAAATTGAGAGATTAAAAGAGAGCGCAAGTCGGTGAAAGATTGTCAAATGTGGCTTTGCTGCAAGACTTCATCCGTGCGATCGTGCGGCGCAGAGGTATCTTGTTGGTGTTGTCATGCTTGTATTTTTATTACATTGACGAACTATCGCCATTCAAGGAGGAGTCTGTACGTAAACAGTAGACTTAATCGCTGCAGATTTATGTTTTTCGTAGAGTCACCTTGATCTTCGTCGCGGGACATGCAGGAGGTGAGAGAAATAAACGAGTTGATAACCTTGCTGCCAGCCCATGGATCGTGCCAAAGTTGTTAATGCCCTTAGAGACATGTCGAGAGCGGAGGGCTTTGACGCAAGTGAATCCACACGCAGAAATCAGTCATTGCACTAGAAGCAATAGCAAGTGTGTAGACTACTGCTTGGGTTCAAAGCCAGCGAGTGCAAACTTGGGCGGGCAGGGGGAGGGAGGGGGGTCTCGAGGTATGGTGTCCGTCTCGAGTGCTGGAGGTCCCAGGTTCAAGTCCCGGTGAGGCCGGGATTTTTTCACGTGGATTCTGGTAACAAAATGTCCCCTGGTCTCTGGGTAGTGAGATCGGACGCCCGTGTGTATTGTTGCGCACGTAACAAATCCCTTGGCAGTTGGAAATCGAAAAAGAGTAGTCTAACGGCGCTGCTCGGGCAAAATTTGGAGTTAAAAATCTACCCAAAGTATTTCAGGATCTTCACCGGTGCTACGGAGTTCGTGCACTGAGCTGAGATTCTCCGGACTCAGACTTGAGTTAGGAGTAGAACGGCAGCATTTATGGATTACACCCGTGTGCCATGATGTTGATCCGTCGACTAAACTAGAGTGAATGGCGGTGACATATTTCAAAACAATGTTTTCCCCTAGTGAATTTGAATAACGACGACATAAGCAATATATTGCACGATTTATTGCCTGGCGTATCTCGTTGCATCTCGCCAGGTACGTACTGCAGAAATCGCTCAACATATTTCACTCTCGGAATGTGGAAACACGTGGGCGAAAACGGGACGGTGTCACGCTGTTTTTACTCTCAGCTTTTATTTACAACATGGCTCGTGGCGAACGGAAATGTTCCGCTGGTTTTGTGAACTGATTCACTGTCACGAAAAAAAAAGTAGGTTTAAGCAAAACACGGTGCACAGTCGAACGAACAAGCAATATAAAGTAAATGTCCATTCACTGTGAAAATTTTTCTTTCGTTTCATTAGTTCGCTTTGAACTCAAGCGAAGTGCACACACAAGCTATTATTACTTCTAGCGCAAGGGACTGATTTTTTTCGTGTCGATTAGCTTCTCCTATTGCCAATTTAGTTTAGTTTAGTTTAGTTTAGTCGACTGATCAACATCACAGCACACGGGTGTAACCCATAAGTGCTCCGTTCTACTCCTAACTTAAGCCTGAGTCTGGAGTTTCACGATATCTTCCGCAGGTTCATCCCCTACATCGGTCAGTTATCCTAAATTGTTTATTTCGCGTCCTTGACTTGAGAAAGTAAATTACAAGTACCCCTGAAGTTGGAGTGTTCGCCTGATGGCGAGGGACACTGGCAATGGGGCTGAGTGATCTCGAGGAATGATGGCTGCCTCGAGTGCTGGAGGTCCTGGGTTCAAGCCCTGGTAAGGGCCGGGATTTTTTTCACGTGGACTTCTAGTAACAAAATTTCCCATGGTCTCTGGGTAGTGAGATCGAACGCCCGTGTTGCGCACGTAAATTATCCCCTGGCAGTTGAAAATCGAAAAAGAGTAGCCTAACGGCGCTGCCCGGCAAAATGTCGAGTTAAAAATCTACCCGAAGTATTTCAGGATCCTAACCGGTGCTACGGAGTTCGTGCTCTGAGCTGAGATTATCCGGACTCAGGCTTGACGTAGGAGTACAACGGAGCACTTGTGGGTTATACCCGTGTGCCGTGATGTTGATCCGTCGCCTAAACTAAACTAAACTAAACTAAACTAAACTAAACAGACCTACTTGGCTTTCTGTTGGTATTAGGTCGATTCCAAGCCGTCTTTGCATCCCATAACATTTCCAGGTGCCCAGGTTAAGCAGACTCGACCTGGTAGCCGAGGCTATCTGTAATCCCCGTCTCGGTTCGAGCACATTACCGCTGGGCGGGTGGCTGACACGCTAGCCGTTGGACAAATCCATCTCCCGACTCATTGATTCTAAGTAAAAGAATCAAAGTAGGCAATAATGTTGATTAAAGTTGTGAACTGAAGCCAGAAAATGCGTGTTCAGTTGCTGGACAGGGCAGTGTTCGTGTGTGCAAGCCAGGAGGTCAGCTTGGTGGAAAGGATAAGATCGCTGTTTCTTAAACATCCGGTGAGCTGATGCCGAAGAAGCGGGTTCAACTCCTACACCGGTCAGTTGGAGTAAAATGCTGATTTCTCGTCCTTGACTTGGGGTTGTAAATTACAAGTACCTCAGAAGTTGATAATAGAAAAGCTAACCCTCACGCAAACATCAGTCCAGCGTGCTACAGGTTGTAGCACGTGTATGAACTACGACTGAGTTCAAAATGAGCGAACGAAAAAAGAAAATTATGCAAATGAGACCTAGCCATCAAGTAGACATGTTGAGAAACATCTGAAGGGTGGAAAGTTGGGGGGGGGGGGGCAGAAATACCGTTCCTAGTAAAAAAAAATACTGAGATTACCATGGAAGGACAGATGAATAAATGATGCACTTCCTCTCAAAGAGGCAGATGAAAACCCCAAACTGATTAGAGAAATTAGATGAAGACAGTCCCGGGAAGGTTAACCCGGTCAACAAATGCCCGCAGAAGTCGGATTTGTCGGCCTAACGGCGCAAGAACGCAGCTCTGCTGTAAACAGGCACAACGCAGTCACGTCCGAAAAAAAAAAAACGAATCCGGATGAACGCAGAAGAAGAGAAGACGAAGACAGTTGTGTTTGAAATGGAACAAGAAAAGACGCCGACCATGTAAACGATGGAGAGATGGAATTACAGAGTCCATGGGAATCTCGATACATGAAGCCCATAAACGGGCACTCTCCCGCTGTTTATGCCTCACCTCGACACCGCAAGGTACAAGAGGAACACGATGAGATGATGGACGGACATTCTCCCGCTGTTTATACTTCACCTCGACACTGCAAGGTACAAGAGGAACCAGATGAGATGATGGACGGACATTCTCCCGCTGTTTATACTTCACCTCGACACTGCAAGGTACAAGAGGAACACGATGAGATGATGGACGGACATTCTCCCGCTGTTTATACTTCACCTCGACACTGCAAGGTACAAGAGGAACACGATGAGATGATGGACGGACATTCTCCCGCTGTTTATACTTCACCTCGACACTGCAAGGTACAAGAGGAACACGATGAGATGATGGACGGACATTCTCCCGCTGTTTATACTTCACCTCGACACTGCAAGGTACAAGAGGAACACGATGAGATGATGGACGGACATTCTCCCGCTGTTTATACTTCACCTCGACACTGCAAGGTACAAGAGGAACCAGATGAGATGATGGACGGACATTCTCCCGCTGTTTATACTTCACCTCGACACTGCAAGGTACAAGAGCAACACGATGGCATTGGGTGTTTGTGGCATGTTAAGAGGAGAGATAAATCTTAAATCTTACTGACAACTGGCAAACTCGTTGACAAAAGAGCATGGAAGACCATGAGATAATATTTATATGGCTTGGCCATTATGCATAATCGAGACAAGGACAGATTCTTACACCCAGACCTGTGATCACGTGAGATGTGAACCTTGATCTTCCACGCTTACCGACACGTCACATGATGTCGGTGAAAACATGCTTCCCTTGATTACAACACAAGTACCAATCCAATTGAGCTTTTTTCCTCCTTGTTTCTCCACGTTTGGCCCCACAAAAATCACTACGTTGCTCCGCCCACAAACCACATTTCATTTACCCAAAAGTACACCCGGCTATAGTTCTTCAGCCTACATTGCGCAATGTATTCACAGGTACGACCTTCAGATTCGACCTTGAAATGAACCTGGTGATCGCAGGCTTATCTGTTGGCAGGTGAAGGATGTGTGGGATGTGTTTACCTAGGATCACTCATTCTGGACATGTGAAGTTTGATTGAATGCGACAAGATAAGTTACAAAAATACGCCATGTTGTCATTGGGTATAAATAACCGTCTATTCAGATGGTGATGTCATTGGCTGTGTACCGGTTTGATTTTCCGAGTAGCGTTACAAAGTAGGCGGTCGTGGTGGCGCAGTAACTAAACGCTAGCCTGCCGGTCTGTGGATCCGAATTCACATTCGGTCGGATTTTTAACTGATGAAGTGCTATCGTCGTATTTAAACTTTTCATAACTGCCTTTGCCGGCTGCCTGGCCGAGGGGTTAGCAGCTTTCTCCGTTAATCCCTAATAGTAATACTCTCGTGGTCAACGTGAGCGGACGAGAATTAGAAGTGGTTCGAGTCGTGCCAGTGACTTATGAGAGTATGGAGCCGGTCGCTCAGAAAGTCGTGGCGTGCTGATGAGCGTAATCTAGCCTAGGAATCAACATACAGCTGAAAGATGCTGGTGTTGACCGCAATATCCTGAAACAGGATGGAAACGCGGGGAAAAAAAACAACTGCCTTTGGCTTACACACCAAACCATAGTTTAAATATTAATACAGTAGTTTCCCTTTACTGACTGTGGTCTGCTGCAGTACCTTGCGGTGTAGAACAGGATGGTGGGGGTGGGGGGGGGGGGGGGGGGGGGGCGTCTTCAACCAGAATAATTCCGGCCCCCTGGCTAATGAATGCAGTCGCCGCGAACTGCAGATTATGGTTTTCTTATTTCCCCCAAAGCAGAAAAACAAATCCACACGTTACCGAGGATTCGAACCCTTGTCTTCCGAAGGTAAACCCGGCATTCATAGCCACTCGGCCAGCCTCTTACCTTTCATTTTACAACCCCCTTAATTTCATATATATTCAATCAATCAATCAATCAGGTGCCGTCTCCACAATGACGGTTGGCTGCAATGGATCTCTAACACTGTCTGTCTCTGGCCCCGACTCGTACATTCTGTCTGACTGCTGCTATTTTCCTACTTGTATCGTTGTCTACCTCTTCCTAACTTGCCCTCAACTTTGCCCCCTAGTATGGTTTTGAAAAGAGTGTTATGTCTTTTAACGTGGCCAAAATATTTCAGCCTCCTCTTTTTTATTTCTTTCATCAACTCTCTTTTCATTCCCAGATTTTTCTAGAACCTCTGTATTTGATTTTTTTTGTTTCGATGAAATACGACACAGTATTCTGTATATCCATATCTCCAGGGCCTCTATTGAACTTTCTCATCATCATCAAGTGCCCTGTCAGCTGGCGTAGGCGTTCATGGCTCTCCACAGATCTTGGTCTTTGGTGTTCTAGATCAACTCTGCTGATGATATTCCTCCATGCCACCGTCTCAGCAAACCCAGAATCATTTCTCCTGGTCTGCCTCTGTCTCTCTTCCCCTCGATCTTTCCAGTCGTCACTGTGTTCTCCAATGCCTCTCTTCTCATCAAATGACCAAAGAAAGCCGTTTGTCTCTTTCTTATTGTTGTATATAATGTTCTAGTTTCATTAGCCTGTTTCAGGCAGTCGTCGTTAGTTACTCTGGCAGTCCAAGGAATTCGCAACATTCGTCTCAAAAACCACATCTCTTTTGCTTCTAATTTCTTCCCAAATTTTTCAACTTTCTAGTTGCTGTTATTACAACATGTTTGCTCCCATATTAACAACCGTTAAGTCATAACAGTGGCACATCCCTTCTTGTCATTTTTCATCATCCAGTTTTGTTTGGTCCAAATCTACTTTTCATTTCGCACTGAATCTGTTAAATTCTGGGCTCTCATGTCGGCCCAGCCTAAAAATGGGTGGGTACCAGGAAATGTCTCGGAAAATAAAGGCGACGGGCGTGACAACGACAAAGTTAACGTCACTCACCGAGCTTGACAACGACAAAGTTAACGTCACTCACCGAGCTTGACAACGACAAAGTTAACGTCACTCACCGAGCTTGACAACGACAAAGTTAACGTCACTCACCGAGCTTGACAACGACAAAGTTAACGTCACTCACCGAGCGTGACAACGACAAAGTTAACGTCACTCACCGAGCTTGACAACGACAAAGTTAACGTCACTCACCGAGCTTGACAACGACAATGTTAACGTCACTCACCGAGCTTGACAACGACAAAGTTAACGTCACTCACCGAGCTTGACAACGACAAAGTTAACGTCACTCACCGAGCTTGACAACGACAAAGTTAACGTCACTCACCGAGCGTGACAACGACAAAGTTAACGTCACTCACGGAGCGTGACAACGACAAAGTTAACGTCACTCACCGAGCTTGACAACGACAAAGTTAACGTCACTCACCGAGCTTGACAACGACAAAGTTAACGTCACTCACCGAGCGTGACAACGACAAAGTTAACGTCACTCACCGAGCTTGACAACGACAAAGTTAACGTCACTCACCGAGCTTGACAACGACAAAGTTAACGTCAC
>JACEFZ010007622.1:0-40000 GCA_014155875.1 Cepaea nemoralis | reverse complement strand
AAATTCCAACCGCCTTCCTTTATTTATTTTTCAGGTTACTTGAGCGTTTGGCCGTGAAGCGGTGACGTCGATTCAGCCGACCGTGTCTAGATGCCATCCTGTGATAGCAAGAAAATAACTGTGTGAATGGGCCAGGGGTTGCAGCAGTGGTGAATAATTCACTCTGTCAAAATACTGCTAGCGAATTACTTAATTAGATGCCCTGTCTATGTGTCGGTCTGTATGCGTGTCTGAAGCCTTCCGTGTGTAATGTGTGTGTCTGCATCTATAAGTGCGAGTGTGTGCATCTATCTATATGTTTGTGTATGTGTTTATCTGAGGTCTGGGGTGTATGGTAGTCAATATCTACATTTGAATCAGTTTGTCTACGTATTCACCTATCTAACTGTGCGAATGTGTCTATGTTTGACTGTATGTAGACTTGAGTCCGTGTGTATATATCTGACCGTATAAATATGTATCCATGTGTGTATGTTTGTCTGTATCTATATGTATGTATATGTAGTCGATGGTAAAAGAACAAAGGGAGACAATCATAAAAGACTGGTGCTTCCTTCACTACGGTGCTAAGAGGTAAAGAGTAGTTCTGACTTCGTTACGGCCAAAGAAGAAAAATAGTGAAAAGAGAGAGAACCTCACACCGCCTCAACCAACAAAAAAGGATGATAGTAATTAGATAAGAAGATATACGAGATCTCAGGCAGGGGCCTCAACTCTGGACTGACTGTCATATTTGAGACCCAGACATTGGATTAAGATGTTAGATTGTGGTAGAAATAGTGACTGTAAAAAGTAAAAACTAAACAAACAAATCAAGAACAGTACAAAATTAGCTCTTTATTTATCTCCTCTAGCAGAACATGTTTGATAACACATTGCAATAACAGATACAACAGACAACTGTATATATCAAACAACAACGGTGGGTAACCCCCAACGAATCAACATCACTTAAGACCACAGGGTACACCAAGCACCACAACACGGTTGCTCCAAGCAATAGCTGGTTAGACTGACACAATACAGAACCTTGACACAAGCAACACTGCACAGACAATAAGGCACTACAAAAACATAGGTTACACAACATAAACCCCAAGACACGACATAAACAAAGAGTTGTGACACAATTTACTATCCCACCAAGAACCCAGGCCTGCTGACACTAACTAGTCAGCCGCTCCTGTAACAATGGAAAACACAATCTATGATTATCATGGTAAAGACAACATATTAAACACATGAAGCAATGAGCACATGCAATATAACATTTGAATTAACCTACATATAACAAATGTCATCCATCAAATTATCCACTTTGCTATTTCCTCTAGTTGTACTACTGCTATCATGAGACTACATATCTAATGGTTAAATGCAGCAATCAATGCTGCATCATCAGATCACCCACTATTGTCTTCTCCAGTCGTGCCACTGCTGTCATGAGATTACACTTGATATTGCTAGGATGGAACACCTTCTAATGCAACAACCTCAGCCTGCTCCACCTCCCCATACAGCCCAGCATTCACTTACAGAATGTCTTCAGTTCAGGGAGGTCATTACCTACAGGTCTCTGGTCCAACACAACTTCTCATCCCCAACAGCACAGGCTGACAATACCCCCCATAAATGCCAATGTTACACAGCAACACTAATCAACTTGTCAAAATCAACACCGAACACAACTCAGCTACACTGGTGTACAACGACTAACAGGACAACAACATTTTAACATGTACATACAGGACATAAATACAGTTCAATGCACCAACAGCAATCAAGCAGACATAGGATATGCAATTCAACATGACATCACCAGGACACACACCTTTGTACACCAACTAGACAACCTCAATATACCATGACACCAGCAACAATCAGGACACAGGCTATAACATAAGTCACCGACAACAACTCAGACATATAACATACATCGCGACATAAAACCATCACAATCATCAAATGATCACTCTCACCATAGCCATAATCATCCCAATCATCCTAGCTGACACTACATGATCAGCCTCAACATAGTCACCACAATCATAATCCCCATCATCACTATCACCATAGCCATCATCATCCCAATCATCCTAGCTGACATCACTACATAATCAGCCTCAACATAGTCATCACCACAATCATAATCACCATCACAATCATCAAATGGTCACTCTCACCATAGCCATCACTACAATCATAATACCCAATGCACCACCTTTCCCTCATCTTCTGTCATTTAAATACCTAAACTTATGAGGGATGCCATATGATATAGGACACACTGCTCCTGCAATGTCCATGTTTTGATAAAGGATATCAACAACAATATGACATCACACACATTACTGCATGATATTATAAAGTAATAACCAACAGGTAAAACATGTTTAACTATGAAAAGTAAAGGAAACAGGAATAACCATATTTGTAGAATGTGACAATGTAACCTTACAAATAGAAGAATCACAACATTCACAGAAAGTTAAAGATAAAGATAAACATGTATTGCACAGGAACTCAATTGAAGAACTCTCTCCTTAAGACAATTCATAAAATAAACACACAATATTACCAAGTGAAAGTACACAAAATAGTGGCCAGAGTGCCTCATTCATATGAGACAGGATCCAAGCACAACAATGCCCATGGCAGGATACAGAACATTAGTACTAATATAATAAACAGTGTACTATATATATTATGTCATTATTACACACTAATGACCAATAAGTGTTATTCAAGGCCCAACACAATCAGTGTAATATTATCTGTGAGTGGACAACAAATGTGCAGTTATGCCCTCTATTTCCCATCATTCTTCCTACGATACACCGGTTATAAATTTTCTTCTCTTACGCTTCGTGTCGCATAGCAAGTGCATATATCTTTGCGAAAGGTGGTACGTAGCAATAAATCACACCCTTCCCCTGGTACAACAAACACCCTGTTTTACTACACATAAAACTCCCAGTTTGATACACTAGCACAAACACTACTGCATTCTGGTAACAGATGTGACACCAGACTTCAATGCTAAATGAGAAACCCCTTTACCAATATCAGTTCCAGATGCACCTGCCTGTTCTCTCTCAGTAAAGCCACACTTCATTTGCAGTTACGATTACACAATGATTGCTGATACGCACCCCGCGTATTAAGATGCATTATTCATACGCCTAGTGGCTATCTGCATGGCGTCCCTACAATTCAACACATTATTTCCTACACTTCTATTTATTACCTACATGTTCTAACTGCTTAGCTTAACCATTAACCCATCATTGCCACATATAACGTGTAAGTACTCTTCTCTGCTTTACGCATGTTATAAATATTACACCTATATTATGGTTATTTTCCCCTACTCATAAGCATTCAATTTTATGCATGGCTCCAGTCTCCTCATCAACTATAATTTATGACCTCATACATCTCAATTTACACCTAATCCATATATCTTGGTGAATCTCCCACTTTTTTGCTAGCTTGGGACATTTACAGAGGGATAGCACAAAATCAATCACTACCTATTTGGCCAGTAACACAATGTCCTAGGATAATCATGTAAACTACATTCTCAACAAAATAATCTTGTGCCATCATGGCTGGCATAACATGACTTCAATCTTTACCATATTTAACCACCACTAATGACCTATCTTCGTATTTCACACCACCATGCTTGATTGCTTACATCTCTATGTACTAGCCTGTTAATATCCTGTTTTCATAAAGGTTTCGGGACGCTAAATCATTCTATAGAACAGTCCATTTCAATAGTATTCATTCATATTATCTATTTATATTTCTTTGTTCCTACCACTCTGCCTAACAGCTTTGTTCATCACACACATCGGTTTTCCCACGCAAACGCTTTTCAAGCCTGTAACATGGCGTGTGCTGCGATTTAACAAATATTTATTAAATTAAACATTTTAAACTTACGGCTTTCTCCTCTGACATATGTTGTTCACTGATGAACAGATGGGAAACCCCACATATCTTGTCTCAAGGCGGGCTGGCCACAAAACTACACAGGGCCCCAGCGCCTGCCTTCACACCGAGCTGGCTGCTACAAGGAAAAATGGCCTCCGGTCTTTGTTTCAAGTGGTGTTTCCGGCGTGGCCAGGACCGTACGGTTTTCACAGACCAAACTAAGTGCATTGGTTTGGCGCTGTGACACACACACACACACACACACATATATATATGTTATGTTATATATATATATATATATATATATATATATATATATATATATATATATATATATATATATATATATATATATATATATATATATATATCTGTCTGTGTGTATATGTGTCTGTCTGTGTGTATATATTTGTCTGTATCTATATACATGTCTGTGTGCTTGTTTGTCTTTACCACTATGTGTGTATATATTTGTCTGTATCTATATGTATGTATATGTTTGACCAATACTGCATTCTTTGATGTCTGTCTTCCAAGTCAATATTTCGGCCATGGAAAAAGAAGAAACATCAGTGTATGTATCCGTTTGTTTGTACCTGTCTGTGTGTATATGTTGTCTTTATCACTCAGTGTATATATGTTGTCTGTATCTGTCTGTGTGTATATGTTGTCTGTATCTGTCTGTGTGTATATGTTGTCTGTATCTGTCTGTTTATATATGTTGTCTGTATCTGTCTGTGTGTATATGTTGTCTTTATCACTCAGTGTATATATGTTTTCTGTATCTGTCTGTGTATATATGTTGTCTGTATCTGTCTGTGTATATATGTTGTCTGTATCTGTCTGTGTGTATATGTTGTCTGTGTCTGTCTGTGTGTATATGTTGTCTGTGTCTGTCTGTGTGTATATGTTGTCTGTATCTGTCTGTGTGTATATGTTGTCTGTATCTGTCTGTGTGTATATGTTGTCTGTATCTGTCTGTGTGTATATGTTGTCTGTGTCTGTCTGTGTGTATATGTTGTCTGTATCTGTCTGTGTGTATATGTTGTCTTTATCACTCTGTGTGTATATGTTGTCTGTATCTGTCTGTGTATATATGTTGTCTTTATCACTCTGTGGGTATATATTGTCTTTATCTGTCTGTGTGTATATGTTGTCTTTATCACTCTGTGTGTATATGTTGTCTTTATCACTCTGTGTGTATATGTTGTCTTTATCACTCAGTGTATATATGTTGTCTGTATCTGTCTGTGTGTATATGTTGTCTGTATCTGTCTGTGTGTATATGTTGTCTGTATCTGTCTGTGTGTATATGTTGTCTGTATCTGTCTGTGTGTATATGTTGTCTTTATCACTCTGTGTGTATATGTTGTCTGTATCTGTCTGTGTGTATATGTTGTCTGTATCTGTCTGTGTGTATATGTTGTCTGTATCTGTCTGTGTATATATGTTGTCTTTATCACTCTGTGTGTATATGTTGTCTGTATCTGTCTGTGTATATATGTTGTCTGTGTCTGTCTGTGTATATATGTTGTCTTTATCACTCTGTGTGTATATGTTGTCTGTATCTGTCTGTGTATATATGTTGTCTGTGTCTGTCTGTGTATATATGTTGTCTTTATCACTCTGTGTATATATGTTGTCTGTATCTGTCTGTGTATATATGTTGTCTTTATCACTCTGTGTGTATATGTTGTCTGTATCTGTCTGTGTGTATATGTTGTCTGTATCTGTCTGTGTATATATGTTGTCTTTATCACTCTGTGTGTATATGTTGTCTGTATCTGTCTGTGTGTATATGTTGTCTGTATCTGTCTGTGTGTATATGTTGTCTTTATCACTCTGTGTGTATATGTTGTCTGTATCTGTCTGTGTATATATGTTGTCTTTATCACTCTGTGTGTATATGTTGTCTGTATCTGTCTGTGTGTATATGTTGTCTTTATCACTCTGTGTGTATATGTTGTCTTTATCACTCTGTGTGTATATGTTGTCTGAATCTGTCTATGTATATATGTTGTCTTTATCACTCTGTGTGTTTATGTTGTCTGTATCTGTCTGTATGTATATGTTGTCTGTATCTGTCTGTGTGTATATGTTGTCTTTATCACTCTGTGTGTATATGTTGTCTTTATCACTCTGTGTGTATATGTTGTCTGAATCTGTCTATGTATATATGTTGTCTTTATCACTCTGTGTGTTTATGTTGTCTGTATCTGTCTGTATGTATATGTTGTCTGTATCTATCTGTGTATATATGTTGTCTGTATCTGTCTGTGTGTATATGTTGTCTTTATCACTCTGTGTGTATATGTTGTCTGTATCTGTCTGTATGTATATGTTGTCTGTATCTGTCTGTGTGTATATGTTGTCTTTATCACTCTGTGTGTATATGTTGTCTTTATCACTCTGTGTGTATATGTTGTCTGAATCTGTCTGTGTATATATGTTGTCTGTATCTGTCTGTGTGTATATGTTGTCTGTATCTATCTGTGTGTTTATGTTGTCTTTATCACTCTGTGTGTATATGTTGTCTGAATCTGTCTATGTATATATGTTGTCTTTATCACTCTGTGTGTTTATGTTGTCTGTATCTGTCTGTATGTATATGTTGTCTGTATCTATCTGTGTATATATGTTGTCTGTATCTATCTGTGTGTTTATGTTGTCTTTATCACTCTGTGTGTATATGTTGTCTGAATCTGTCTATGTATATATGTTGTCTTTATCACTCTGTGTGTTTATGTTGTCTGTATCTGTCTGTATGTATATGTTGTCTGTATCTCTCTGTGTATATATGTTGTCTGTATCTGTCATATATATGTGTCTGTATCTGTCATATATATGTGTTTGTCTGCAACTATTTATCTGTGTATATACGTTTGTCAGTATATTTCTGTGTGTTTATGTGTGTTTGTAATTATCTGTCTGTGTTTATGTTTGTCTGTAAGGTTCTGTTTGTCTGTAATCATCTGTCTATGTATGTTTGTCTGCAACTATCTATGTGTATATATGTCAGTACGTATCTGTCTGTGTGTATATGTTTCTCTGCAGCTATGTGTGTATATGTGTCTGTATATATGTTTATGTGTATGTATATATGTATGTGTATATATGTATATATGTTTGTCTGTAACCATCTCTCGGTGTGTGTATATATGCTTTTACCTGTCTGTGCATGTTTGTATGTAACTATCCGTGTGCGTGCTTGTGTGTAACTGCTTGTCTGCATCAGTCTGTGCGTATGTTTACTTGTCTGTGTATATGTTTGCTTGTATCTCTCCATATTTACTGTGTTTGTATCTATCTATCTATCTATAGGACTGTATATGTATGCGCCTGTCTATTTATGAGTCTATACGTTCCATATCTTCGTCGAACGCAACTATTCCATCACGGCCTCTCTACGTGCCAACATGTCAAACACAGGAAGCGGGAATCTGCCATTTCCGGTTGTTAATGGCATAAACAAGCAGACGAAAATCATTCAAGGGAAATCCTGCAGCCGCTAGAGAATATTTTACTAACATTATCAGTTTCCTCCCGCTCTGTGGAGAAGGAGTTACAAAAGCAATTCGTAATTCCGTAATCCGCGTTGGAAACACAGCTGCGGACGATTTGTCAGCAGATCGCAGTGCGTTGGTTTTCATACAATAGTATGAGTTCCGGTTGTTCAGGAAGCCGTCAAAAATGGCGCTGATGACGATCAGAGATCGTTAAAAAAAAAAAGGGTTAAAAGGCAAGAAGCTTGACTCCATTGTACTGGGTTTTTATCCCATGGTGCTCCACCCCCCCCCCCTCATCCCGAGCGGCCTGCGAAAGCGTCGCACAGAGCACGAACTCCGTAGCTTCAGAGACGACCCCTAGGAGTCTCCGAGAAAATTGCACTCGTGAAATGAATGGCGTAACCCGGAATCGAACACACAACCTTCGGACCGCGAAGTGGTCGGCGTAACCACTTGGCCACGGAGACTCCCGGTCAGAGATCGAGCTTGCCAAAACATAGAATATATATTTATTTTAATAATATCGCCTACGCAAGTCGGCATGGCGCATGATACCAATGTGTTATTCTGGTTTCACTCCTGTTTGGAGCCTCTCCCGGTGCTGCGGTGTTTGTGCACTGTTCCGAAAATGCCTGATCTGCGAAAGAAAACTGGAGCACTTATAGAGTGGTACTCTGCAACGAAAGCGGCAGTTTTTTTTAAAGGAGGGAAACAAGCGGAGGGGAGGTTAAGAGACAAGAGGATTGCATTCATTGCACTGGCGTTGTCCCATATAGCACAGTCTCTCTCCACGGAGCAGCTCTGGGATTATGAGATAAGTAGCAAATTTTGTTGTTTTCAAATTTATTTTCTCTTCATTGTTCTCATGTTTTCATCTTTTCATTCCCCTTATCCCGTTCTTATGCCTTAATTTAGTCACTGGAGTGTCTTCTTCGTGATATGTTGCATTGATGATGAAGGCTAGTCGCCGAAAGGTCCAGTGTTATCCTTAGTTGTGTTCTGTAAAGCTGCATCCGATCCAATCCAATTTTTGAGAAAAGATGTTTCCGCCATCTTTAACCGTCGTGTTTTCGGTCGGTTATAATTAGGGCCCTTATGGTGTATCTCGTACTTCTTCTTGTGTAGATGGGGCTGCGATTTCGCTTCCTGGAGTCAGTGTTTTCTGTCTGTTAGTGAGTTTCAGCTTTGGTAGTTTTTAGCTCCATTACTTGTTGTTATTTTATATTGTGGGCATTACGTCACAGTTAGTAGGAAATCCGTAGCTCGAAACGACTACCCCCAGGTAGGTCACCGAAAAACAAAATCCACTCACGAATAGAATGACTGGGTTCAACACGAACCCGCGACTTTCAGTGCGCAAGGCAGACACCTCAACCACTTGGGCAGGGAGAACCTCCCTAATTTCCCAAAAGACCAAATATAAACACGGCCTCAGCCAGACAGCCTTGCAGCTATCGCGAATGGGGGATGGAAATGGTGGAACTTCTGGGGTGAATGGAAAATTACTGCCAGCAACAGATTCCCACGTGGCTGTCAAACCAATCAGCTCTTTGGCCTGGTAACCTTGAACTGTGTCGTGTCATGAAGGTCAGTTGGTAATTTGTAGGTTAATAACTTAATTAGTGCAGCGACTGTGGAATGTGCGCTCATTATTTCTAGGGGACGGTCTTTGCTGAGAGGTCACTGTGTCCGCCTAGGGCTTTTCATTATCATCATCTTCTACTTCTACTGCGATTAATGTTTTTTTCGCATGGTACATAGCATCTAATATTGTGCGTGGAAGTCCGTTTTCTAGTCCCGTACCACTTAGGCCAACATCTTTCGGTTTTGACTGTAGAGGATACCTTCTCCCAAAGACAGATTGCCTTCCCGGGCTTGTGGGCTCTACCTGTCCACATTATCTGTCGCGATTTGTTGCCTTAGCCTTTGTTTTTAGAAAAACTTCCATAAGATCGTGGTGGTTGCCATGACCTTTGTTCTTACAAGAACTTCCACAAGATCGTGGTGGTCTGGCAGTCAGGTTTATGAGAAAATGCCAAGAATACTATCACGGTACAGTGTAAAGAACGAGACAGGTCTACAAGAAACAGATTAAAACCGTAAATTAATTTGGACATTTTCACGTAGGCATGGCAATTTTTTTTTTCCCGCTAGGTTTGAACTCAAGCGTAGTCCATATGTGGATTAGCTTTCCCATACACCAGTGTCCCTCGCCATCGGGCAAACCCACACATGTCAGGATCTTCTATTAGGCTCGTTGGCTAACACATGTGAGACAGTACAGTATAACGTGATTCGACGTAAGACACAGCAACACAAGTTCTATGGATTTATTGCCACATTAAATACATAACGATAATTACAGCAATGTACAACATATAACTCACAACCACAATACAGCTCATAGGTCTGGCACTCAAGATATCAGTCGTTCAGCTTACAACCACGGAGATTCACACAAACGCCTTGCTCTCGTCACACACGTCCGTTCAGAGTCCTGTCCCAGCTTGGTCTGAGCTATCACGCACACTGTCCACTGCCTCTGGTGGAGTCACGTGGCTTTGCGTGCGTCTGTCGTCAGCGCTGGTCGCGTGTCAGGTAAGAATCTCGCCAGCCGACAACTCTTGTCCGCCGGGTGCCGTAACGATGTTGCTGCGTAGCTAGGCTCTGACATTCTCCCCGGGTACCTCAATGAAAGATGCCATCTTTCATTCATGATGTATGTATATACTGGGGTAGTGTTAATTTCATGTCAGAGACTACTTTTTCCCAGTGTTATGCATGAAAATACATATAAGGCATAGAAATATATACAAAAAAAATGTAAGTTGCATTGAAATGACAAATGAAGTACAACTTTTAACACAATTCAGGTTTCATCCCCCTGATGCCTGGTTACCTTCATTGCAATAATACCCAGTCAGATCAGTAGCACCAGCTTCACGCATCTACCTCGCAGCTATTTGAAAAAAACGTAATAATATGATTGTTTTGCAACAACCATCTAGCCAGACTGAAATACGGCTTTGTATTTAGTCGTATTAAACACTTAAACTCTGCCCTCATTTGGTCAGGAGCTCTTATGTTGGTTTGCAATGTTGGCAGCTCTATGACATGCTTGGTGGACGCCTACCTGCTGTGCCAACCATTTGAGCAACAAAATGTCTATTCATACAATATACATTAATGAACATGTTTCAACTTATGGCCCTTGATGTAAATCACAAATGCAAGGGAAGTAATTTTGACATTTAAGAAATTACATACATTACAATAATTATTTAATTTCTTAGCGTCATTGCTTGACGTTCCTTCATATTAACGAGAAAAAGTCGGTAATATGAATACATTAATCAAGATATGATTCTAAGATTACACTAATCAAAATAAATAAGTACCCAATTGGTATATTATATTTTATAGCTTCAAAAGGATTCTACAAGTGTCATAAATTTTTGAAATTTTGTATGTCGTCTGCTAATTTTTCTGGACTTTTTAAATGACACCGGAAATACACACGAAACGCAAAATTTGGTTGATGTTACATTTTCTGAACACAAATGATCCGGTTTTATTTCGGAACGGATAGTAAAATGTTCTCACAGTTCGTGTTTGATGTTATAGTTTCACAACGGATTATGATGGAATGTTCTTATTTCCGATGTGTTCACAACTTCTGGATAAAGATCGACTGTTCTTATTTCTGATGTTAAACGTCGAACAATTTGGATTAAATTCGCTGTAGAGGTGGTGTAGGAGTCAATGTTCGGTCCACATTTGCACATGTTAAAATATCACGGTGAAGAAAACCACTCACAAATGTCACAATGGTAAAGTTCGCTTCTGGTAAGTGGTTAAGCGTCTGTGACATTGTTGTTGGTGTATATATACAATTAATATTGTTCTCATTCTAACACACACTACACAATTATACTACACTCATTACATGACTTGATTAAAATAAGTATATTATACATGTCGGTTTCTAAACCGTATCACAATTTTCATTATAGACCTTACACAGTAGGTGAATGGAAAAAATTCACTCATTGGTGGCTGTGTTGGGCTGAGTGTAATATTACACAGTGCACTCAGACATTGCTTACTGGGTCTGTCGGACAACGGGACAAAAGGTCGGCGATTGTATTCATTCTGCCGGGAATATGGCGAACTTCAAAACTGAAATTCTGAAGCTTCAAGGACCAGCGAGCAATCATATTATTTGATGGTACTGCGGAATTGATATACCTTAATGGACTGTTGTCAGTTTCGATGATAAAGTGACGTCCTAGAAGATATCTGGACAGCTTCGTTACACTTTCTACTAAGGCCAATGCCTCTAATTGCGGAATGGACCATGCCCGCTCTCGGGGCCTTAGTTTTCTTGATAGGAAACAAACGGGATGCAGGATGTCGTTGTATTCCTGCAATAGGACTGCACCGATCGCAATGGAGCTAGCATCTGTTCTCAATCTGAAAGGTAAACGAATGTTGGGCAATTTAAGGATGAGATTAGGCGAATTCTTATCAGAAAAGTGTGCCAAAACTTTATCAAATGCATTTCGTAGGCATTCATCGTTTACAACTTTTTCGGGTTTATTCTTGGTTAGTAAGTTAGAAAAAACCTCAGTCAGTTCTGAAAAATCAGGAATAAAGTTTCTGTAATAATTAATAAGTCCCAACAAACTGCGGACTTGTTTCTTATTTGTTGGAAGTGACAGTTTTAGAATTTTGGAGACAATTTTGTTGTCTGTCATGACAAAGCCATTGGATATTCTGTACCCCAAAAATGATATCTCTTGGTAAGTCATGCTCACCTTTGAAGGCTTCACTGTTAGTCAGTGCTGTCTGATACTAGGTAGTAGTAGTAGAACGTCCTGTCCAGGTGTCAATGTTATAGTTTCGTCGTTGTCTCTGTATGGACACAGATGTCGTCAGTATAGTGAATGATATTAGGAATGTCAGATAGGAGGAGTCGTATGGCAGACAAGGCAAGTCTGGAGTTACTGGATCTAAGGATATAAAGTGGGTTACGGTTAAAATCTCCCAAAAGGATTTTCAAATTTCATGTTGAGATCATTTTGAGTGCTATCTCCAAACCTGCACTCGTACATGTGTGTATACATTCAATAGTTCAAACAATAATAATACACCATGTATAGTTGTGAAATGTAATCGTGCATGTTTGTATGATCTTTTGCAATTTGTGTATATTTTCCAAAATATGTAGGATAATTTGTTGTTGATTTTTGTCAGTAATTTCACCGACTGATGTTTTACATTGTTCAGCAAAGGTATGTGTCTGCGTTGATTTAACATAGAGCTTATGAGTGGCAGTACCAAAATTTGGTTCAACAGTAATGACATAAGTAACAAAGTCTGCTGGTTTGTCATGAGTAATATCATCTGTGTTGTGTCATGATGATGTGGAAATATAACTGTTTGTGAAGACATTTGTTTTGTATTCACAATCAGTAGTGCAAGTATAACTATCCACTGTGTGCACTTGGTTATGTGTGTAGTTAACAGAGAGTATAGGAGGTATAATATATACCATGATGATTTGTGATCTTTCATCGCTGTTGTTAACTGTTTGTTTTCTGCACCTTTTTCTTTGTGCTGATACACACCAGTTTCTGTTTCTTTTTGTTCTGAGATGGTAATTACGTTGGTATGGTGTGGTATCTTGGTCTGTTCATCATGTTGTTGTATGATGAGTGGGGTAGTTAAGGTAGTATTTGTTGTGGTGTTAACTTTTTCCTGTGGGTGACTTTTGGACTCTGTGAAGTCTGTCACATTTAATACATTTCCAATTAATAAATCACAACATGGATTGTCTAATAAAGCACAAGTTACTCTGCCTGATAGGAAAGGTGATTTTATATTGGCCCATGCCATAGGATATTTCTCTACTGTTCCTGAAACAGTTTTGCAATAGATGTACTCATCTAGGTAGTCTTTAGGATCAGCTAAGGTCTTTCGAAGACCGATAAGACAGGACCCTGTGTCGCGTACACATGTGCATACTGTGTCATTGATGTAACCTTCATGGAATGTTAGTTTTCCTAACGACAGTCTTGAGGTTTTGTTCATTTCCTCACTTTCTTGTTGAGTATTTACCTCTTTACATAAGGAATGAGGTTGAGTGATGTTAACAACATTATTACAATATGGTACAAAGTCTGGTGTTGTCTTCATGTCTGTGATGTTCACTTTTCTTACATTCTTTGCTGAACTGCATTTTGAGTCTATTGCCAAGTTAGCTTCCTCATTGGCAATAGGGACGGCGTGCCCGCATGTTAAGGTACCATTTTCATTGAAGGTATTACAGACAGTACATTTGTTAGCACTGAATACATCACAAGCCTGTGCTGCATGTACAGGATGTTTTTCTGGATTTTCGTCTTCTGACGCTGAGCTATCGAACAAGGCGGCATTGGCTTTGTTGGTCATATGCCTGCCTCTACAATCCATGCGATGGTGACCGTAAGCCTTGCAGAGAAAACATTTACGTGCACTTTTGAACGATTTACGTTCTCTGTCTTGTCTGTTTACCATATTTTGCAAGTATGTTGGGTACCCTGGGTTTTTATCGCACATTTCGTTTAAATGGTGGAAAAATTTACAGTGAATGCAATGTATAACTTTATCAGAGGTAGGCCTGTTTGGTTTTTGCCTACTATAGTTGTTCTCATAGTTGGCTGCTGCTACCCAGTTACTGTCAGTAGCTTCAGTGGCAAAAAACTGTTTATTTGCCGTATAATAGGCCGACCCACGTTTTTCCATTTCTTCTACACTTGTGCATTCATTCTCCTGCAAGAACTTAGAAAAAGATGCTGGGATAGAAGAAATAACTTTATCTCGAATAATGAGATCTTCTAATTTATCATAATTTTTGTTAATTTTGGCTGATGACGTCCATTTGCTGAAAATGTCTCGGACTAAACAGAGGTAGTCAGAGAACGTTTGAGTTGATTTTGGACTCAGTTTACTGAATTGTTCTCTGTACCCTGCTTCATCTAACATGAAATGTGCCATTATTTTAGATTTAATGTAATGGTACTCTTTTCTGAGGTCTTTGGGGATGGTTTCAATGACTTTCAGAGGTTCCCCAGATAGACTCCTCATATATAAAATATTCCATTCCGAAAGTGGAACTTGGTAATGTTCCATTAATGTCTCAAAATTTTGGGTAAAGGCTGCTATGCAGTCACCGGAGGTATAGTTACGAACGATACCTTGGTACTTTTTATACTGGTTTTCTTTTTCCAGTCTTTCAGATTTCTTCGACTCTTTATTCATTGCAGTCTCAGTGTCGAGTTGTTTCATTTTCAACTGTAATTCAAGCTTTTCTCTCTTACTCTGAGCTGCTATTTCTGCTTTCTTAAGTTCACCGTCTATCTCAGCTTGTTTGGCAGCCTTTTCAATCTCTGCCTGTTTTGTCTTTGCAGCCATTTCTACTTCGGCTTGCTTTAATGCTGTTTCCATCTCTGCTTGCTTTGTCTTTGCAGCCATTTCTACTTCGGCTTGCTTTAATGCTGTTTCCATCTCTGCTTGTTTGGCAGCTCTTTCTGCTGCTCTATCTTCGCGTTCATTGTTTTTCTCTTGTACCTGGAGATATTCAGCGTATTTGTTCTCACTCCATTTTGTTAATTCATCACCATGTAACTGTAATTTTATCCCCATATCAATGAAATCGAACAATGACGACATGATGGAGAAAATACGTCAATGACAATCAACCACACAAAATATATTATGAATGGTTAGTAGGAAAACAACTTACAATTGATTTGACTATACGATGCGTGCCCACTAATGCATACGTAAAGTTAAAGTAAAGAAAAATATACTCAAGTGCCCTTGGATATGGTGACGAATGGTTGGGCAATCGGGTTAGAAAACTGTAAGGTCGTACTTCGGAACCACTAATGACCTCTACGGCAGGGTTATGGATGGTACGCAAAAACCTGCTTTGTTTTTGGAGAGAAATAAGTTAGCGTGTGTTTGTTGGTGTGTGCCTGTAAGTCACTAAGTGTTGATTAGGTTTGAATGGCGTTGAGTATAATTGTATGTCGTAAATTTGTAGTCAACAGTGTTTCTTTCAACAGAAGTTACACTCTTTCCAAAACTCTTTGCGTTCCACAAACTCAATACACAAAACCAATCTATCTGTATTTGAACACTCAATAACATTGATGACACATCACTTACATCAAGATGACATTCAGTAAGGACAAAGACATCAAGTTTACAAGATGGCGACAAGGTCAAAATGGCGGCTAAATCACAATGTTGACAAGGTCAAACGGTGACAAGTTTAACAAATCACAAATGTTTAACACGTTTACAGGATCAAACAATATGTACTGTACATTTACTAATGATCTTAAACATATTTAGACAATGTAGTAATGGATCACACTGAGACTTTTTCCGATCACATGTACATCACTATAACCTTGACAAATTTTACAAGTACAAGAATTATAGTTTTAAATCACAAAGACGAACAACACACGTCTAAATATATTAGGTTCTTAAATAAAGACGAGCCCCCACGTCCAAACATGTCAGGATCTTCTATTAGGCTCGTTGGCTAACACATGTGAGACAGTACAGTATAACGTGATTCGACGTAAGACACAGCAACACAAGTTCTATGGATTTATTGCCACATTAAATACATAACGATAATTACAGCAATGTACAACATATAACTCACAACCACAATACAGCTCATAGGTCTGGCACTCAAGATATCAGTCGTTCAGCTTACAACCACGGAGATTCACACAAACGCCTTGCTCTCGTCACACACGTCCGTTCAGAGTCCTGTCCCAGCTTGGTCTGAGCTATCACGCACACTGTCCACTGCCTCTGGTGGAGTCACGTGGCTTTGCGTGCGTCTGTCGTCAGCGCTGGTCGCGTGTCAGGTAAGAATCTCGCCAGCCGACAACTCTTGTCCGCCGGGTGCCGTAACGATGTTGCTGCGTAGCTAGGCTCTGACACACCTCGACTTCAGAGGTACTTGTAATTTACGTCCCTACGTCAAGGACGCGATGTCAACATTTGGTACTTTATTTTTAATTCACCACAAACAAACCGCATAGTTATTTTTAGCACTAACCAAGATCTGGTGGGATCGTCCATTTTCAGAATAGGGATATCGGGATTCACTTTGTGGTCGGTCATCAAGTGTGTTTGCAGCAAGATGTAAACCAAACCGCATGTCATTGTCTTCGCAAACTTCCCCCAGATACACCAAATATGAGCGCAGAGAGATGGGGCATCCCCAAGAAAAGACGAGTCGCACAAGATATGGATATACACTTCGACGACAGTGAGGGCCCTCAGGATCCAGAAACATTTATTGCATCCATCGATCAGTCTAGCAGTCCACCACACACTCAACCGAATGTGATCGACAACACATTCAATTATATGATTCTTTATTACAATAAATGCATTACACAATATCACGTGCTTGCCTTCTACTCGCGAAAGCAAACCCCATACACAAGTTACACAGTATATCAACACACCCCTACATCCACTATGGAATCTCCCAGATGTCACGTGATTTCCCGGAATTCCTTTGTTTGTGGTGAATTAAAAATGAAGTACCCAACATTTTAGTCCAACTGACACAGTTAGGGTTGAATCCTTTACCTCGCCATTTGCACACCGGTTGTTTAATTGAGAGTGCTCTTATCCATTCTGCCATGCTGATCTCCGGCATGATATATGATGATGATGATGATGATCATCATCATCATCCACTTCTGCCGTTAAGCGTCGTGGGAAGGAATAATTTTCGCTCCAGCGCCCGATGGGTGGCACTGGATAGTGTCATTCCGTGTGATTGTACAATGTCTTTGATGTCGTCAATCCATTTTCTTCTTGGACGTCCTCTTGGTCTCGTCGCAGATGATCTTTGATGTAAGGCCAGTGATGGTAGTTGATGGTGTTGCATTCTAACGACATGGCCAAACCACTTGATCTTCTGTCTTTCAATAAATGTGGCACAAGGTGTTGATCCCACTGTCTGTCTGATAACAGCATTTCTTACTCGGTCTCGGATTGTTAAGTTGGCAGCTCTCCTCGGACATCTCATCTCGCAGGTGTTGATTTTGCGAAGGTGTGATTTGGATCAAGTCCAAGTTTGAGATTGGTAGCATAGAGTTGATGGTGATAATGAGAATAATTCCATACAAAAAATGACGCGACTGAAGAAGTAAAAAGCAGACACGTGAAATATTGATGGACAAATGTATCCACACGACAAGGTCTGAATATTGACTATGGTTGGCTACTAAAGACGATAAAACAAAGAAAATTGAAATATTTTGGTCACTTGAAACGTCATGAAAGTTTACAGAGAACAATAATGGAGGGGTTTATGTTTGGGAAGAGAGGAAGAGGAAGGCCAAAGAGAAGATGGGTGCAGGATGTGACGGATGATCTCCAGATGGGTGTATCGGACGCGGGACATCTTGCTTATGATCGAGAGGTTTTCAGGAAGGTTGTTATGGGAGCGGGGTTCTGCAAAGGACATGTTACTGAATTAATGAATACGTAAAGTGAAGAAATGAAATAAGTATACATCAGACAAATAAGAAACATCAGGTATTCATGTATTGTTGAGCTACCTCTTCTTCTCTTCCTCCAATTACCCGAGTGAAGTGTTGAGGGGAGGGGGTATTGATGTGCATTCAGAGTAAAGAAAAGAAAGAAGTATAGATAAGAAGACAAGCGACAAGAATGCAAAAATAATGTAAACTTATGTACCAGGATTTGAAACGGCCTGTAAATGACGACATCGACTGACAGTACAAACACACGTCCTTCTGTACACAGTCAATTTGTTGTCAAGCCAGATTACACTGAGTCTATTGAAAATCATAACTGGGGGACGAGATGACGTCAAGAAAGGTTAGAGGGCGTCAAAGATATACAAAGAAAGACAATATCAAGCTATTTTCAGGATAGTCTGACACAATGAACAACGCAGACTCCGATCATAAACTGCTGGAAATGCATTCAGTAGCGTAGCTGGCCGAGGGGGCGGGAAAAGGGGCGGCGGTGGAGCAATGGGAGCGACTGCTGCCCTTGTGCCCTATGTTTGAAAAGCGGCGCCTGGTCCATTTATGTAATTAAACACCTTCCTGGGCATTCACCTTAATTTTTTTTGGAATGCGAGCATTTTCATCCTCCCCTTAACTGTTGACCGGTTATGTGACGAACGCAATTTGTCATCCCGCATACCGCGTTCGAAACACAGCAGCGGGCGATTTAGAAGCAGACCGCCGTGTGTTGGTTTCCATACAATAGTATGAGTGTCGGTCGTTCAGAAAGCAATGGCAAACTACTGAAGGTAAGCTTGCCAAGAAATCGCAAACAGCAACAACAACAAAAAATGCTGTTATTAACCGCGACGTTCTGTAAAGGATATGCAACTAAATTACTGTTGATCTGGCGACGCCTCTGAATGTATTACCATCAGCAGTCACTGCGGAGATGGCACCCGGGTGATAATGATGATACAGCAGTCTAATCCTATTGATTGAAACAAGTCGGACCATATTATCTATCACCTGCCCTGTGTAGATAAAATAAGGTCATAGGAAAAGAATCAACCGTTAGGGACTTCAACTTCAGTGCTATTTATCACCAGTTCAAATCGCAGTCATCCATTTGCATTAACTCGCTGAACTGATGACAACAGAAACTTTACTTTCTTCTAAATTCTCTGCATATACGGTGGCAAAGAAAGGAACCAGTCACATCTTCGCATAAATGTATCGACTTACTATATATAACAAATCTCTAGTGTTTAACGTCCCCGCGCAAAATCTTAGTTGGTAAAACCACGCCTGCTGTGATAAAGATGCGATATCCCATGTTACATATTGGAAAGGCAGGCGGTTATCTGTGCCTGAGTGTCGACTGGCATCTAATCGGCTGGAATGGGGTTAGATTGACGTCAGCTTCGAGTCTGACCAATGTCTAGCCAGAGAAATTTGATCAGCCAGTTATCTAGCTAAAGACGTTAATTCTGGTTATCTGTTATCTACATTAAGGCAATGGCTCAGCTGAAACATGAAGCAATGATTAGAATGTTCGAGATGTTAAACATCGATGGTAGAGTTACAAGTCGGTTGCGTGTCCTTTACAGGATGTCAGTCAACTCTAGCATTATATTGGCTGTAATTTACAGGACAATTTCACGTTCACTAGTTTGACATTGACGATCTCCCTGGCCTAGGTGTTAACGACTTTCTTCGTAATCCCGTATATTCACGTGGGTGACCCATCTGCGCGAAATTCGGTAGAGGATCGCGTCGCGTTGGTTACATACGGGGGTACGCGAGCCCGTCGTTCAGAAAGCAATGGCAAACTACTGGACGTAATCTTACCAAGACATCAACATAAAAATGCTGGTGTTTACTGCAATGTCCTGTAAAGGATATGCGAAAAAAAGTTTGCCATTGTTTTCTGAAAGACCGTCGCCCATACCATCGAAATCAACGCAAGCAGCTTATTTCGAACCCTCTACTCTGTATGTCGGCGAAACACGCCCACTGCCCCTATTCCACAACGCCGGCTGACGGTGACGTTGTGAGAAAAATAAAGAACGTGTATCGACAACAAGGGGCAGCCATAAAATTTGACAACCAACTGGGAACTTTTGAATACAATAAACAAGATGTTAGACTGGGTTGTGTACTATCACTAGATCTGTTCAACGTGTACACTGAAATAATCATAAGTTACACACAAGACCTGTCAGCAATATCCGTTCGTGGACAGAATGTAAGCAACCTGCGTTAAGCTGATGACATGGTTTTGGTCACTGAAAATTAAACGCAGTTACGAGAGTCAGTCAATAAATAAGTCACACAGTTCTGTGGGATGGCAGGTAAATGTAGTTGGTGTTTTCCACAGGTGTCATTAGGTAACAGCAACATCGAACTGTATATTCCCGTTCGTCAGGTGACGCTAGGTGTCCCATGCGCATAAACGAAGTGGCGACTGTACTTACGGAGTGTACAACCAAAGAGTAACGTGCTGTTGTGCGTGTTTTGTGGGCAAAAGGACTGCCTGCAAAGGACATTCACAAGGAAATGCTTCCTGTTTATGCTGATAAATGTTTGTCCCGTAAAGCGGCGCATAGCTGGGTAGAAAACATCCTTCGCCTTGTGTCCAAAAATTCAAGGTTGCGCCATCAGCAGGGAAGGTTATGCTGACAGATTGTCAAGGAGTGCTTTTAACCAATTTCAAGAAGAGAGGTGACAATGTGAATTCTGAATCGTACTGTGACGTTCTATCGATGCTTCATGATGCAATTCGAAGAAAACGTCCAGGACTGTTGACTAGAGAAGTTTTGTTTCTTCATGACAATGCCAGACAACATACGGCTCGATTAATTCTGGAGAAAATTAACCAACTAAGGCGGGAAGTTCTGGAGCATCCCCGTTACCGCCTCGACTTAGCCCATAGAGATTTCCACCTTTTTGGTCCACTGAAAACCCACCTTGGCGGGAGACATTTTGCGAATGACGCCGATGTTGAATATAAAGTGAAAACGTGGTTTAGAAAACAGAGCACGCAGTTCTATGCGGCCGGTTGTGGTGGGGGTGGGGGGACGACTGATAAAACGATGGGATAAGTACGTCAATGTTGGTGGATATTATGATGAGAAATAAAGGGACAATGTATGTATAAAAATAAACTGGTTTCAAATTGTTATCATATTTAATTATTTTCCTAGACATTTGTGACTTACTTATTGACTTCCCCTCGTATAAGAAATGATAGATATAAATGGAACAGAAAGTCAAAATAAAGGACTTATTGTGACTAACAGAAGTAATGGTTACCACACAGTAAGCAGCGTCTTCCCAAATACAATATCAACGTCAATGTATTTAACTGATTAAGTGCCATGGGATGATTCAGCGTTTGAGACTACTTCTCCTTATCTGCCACGGGCTGATATATCGCCGAAATGTTGTCATTGCAAAATAATGTCTGGATTAAAATGACAATAGTTTTTCCCAAGCAACCTCTTTTAATTGGAATGGACGAAGTGATCTCCCCCATGGTTAGTTAACGTTACTTAAGTTCCATAAGTTAAAATCTTACTGTTGGTTACTGGAATGCTTGTTTTATTAAGAACAGTTTATACAGGAACTACCTAGATTGTATACAGCGGACAGAACTAAACACACAAATTTAGCAACGCTACTACCGTGTTTCTCCAAAAATAAGCCCGGGTCTTATATTAATTTTGGCCTCAAAACAATGCACATTGGCTTATTTTCTGAGTATGTCTTTTATCAGATACAAAAATCTACATTAATTCAAATACAGTCATCGTCTTCTGGAATATCGTCATAACTCTCCATATCTCGAATTCCGTTTCTTCTTCTTCTGCGTTTATCCAGTGTTTGTTTTTTTTCTCTCCCCAGGACGTAGTTGTGTTGTGCCTGTTTACAGCAGAGCTGCGTTACTTGCGCCTTTCGGCCGACACATCCAACTTCTGAGGGTATTTGTTGACCGGGTTAACCTTCCCAGGAATTTTCGTTTGAGATCCTTGGCCATAAACGCTGCAGTTTCATCCAAGGCAATCATGCTGGAGAGTTAGTATTTTAAAAAAAGTCGATGTCATCAACAAATTACTTGAATGCAAGTGCACGTTTAATAACTTCTTTCTCGCTGACAGTCATAACTACGGCTTAATTTAGGGGTAGGTCTTATATTAATAGCATCCTGAAAATTAGTGCTAGAGTTTATTTTAGGGACAGGTCTTAATTTCGGGGAAACACGGTAGACAAATACCGGCCTGGCGTCCCGTTCGCCTAAAGATGAAGTATCAGAAGAAAAAACTAACGGAAGGGAAGTAATAAATGATAAACGTTAAGTCAAATATGTTGTCTACCTTTAACTCACCCCAAACCTATTTACAGGACATCGCCGTCAACATCATTTTACCGCCGTTGTTGATTTCTTGGCAAGATTACGCTCAGTAGTTTGCGATTGCTTTCACAGCGACCCCTGAGTTACCCTACGTGGATATACGGAGAAAGTCGTTAACGGCCTTAGCCAGGGAGACCGGCCCTTTAACTATTAGTATTATTTATTTATTTTGTGTTCGCTCGCTTTGGACTCAAGCGTAGTCCATACACATGCTACTATATCTGATGTTTTACGTGTGTATTAGCTTTCTCTATTACAAGTTTCCTTCACCATCATTCAAAACAACTCTGATTTCTGAGGTCCTTGTAATTTACGTAAGGACTAGAAGTAAGCATTTTGGTCCAACCGACCAGTGTAGGGGTTGAAACCAACACCTCAGCCTCAGCACACCGGAAGTTTAAGAGTAAGTGCTCTTATTCACTGGGTCATTATGACCTCCTACTATATTTATGTGTATATATATATATATATATTTTGTTTTGTTGCGTATCCCTTACGGGACGTTGCAGTCAACATCAGCATTTTGCAGCTGCTGTTGATGTACTAGGCAAGTGTTATGTTCAGTAGTTTGCCATTACTTTCTGAACGACCGGTTCCCATACCAGCACGTTATAACACAACGCGACATGGTCTGCTGCACAAATCGGTCACAGCTGAGCTTCGAATGTCTGGTACCCGGCTCACGAACCGCGTTCGCACGCCTTTAACCACGCAGCCAGAGTGGGCGTATTATCGAAATTGATGTGGGGCTGCAATAATAAAGCCACGAGCATGATCAGACGAGGGCTGGCCACCTGTTTCTGCATGCACTCAGCCCTAAAAAATGTGGAGGTCATATCACATGACAGACCTGTAGCAAGAAACTTGCTTCAGAACAAATGTACATGTATATACGTCCGTATGCTACCAGAGGCCCAAATAGAGCTGGCAAAGAAGAATAATACAGTAGTTAGTCATGTCCTTTACAGATAGGTCAGCATGGCCGACTGTATAAGAATGTGTGTTCTTAAATATCCAGTGTGTTCATGCCGAGGTAAGGGGTTCAACCCCTACACCGAACAGTTGGACAAAAATATTGCCCTTGACTTGGGGACATTAATTACCAGTACCTCTGAAGTCAGAGTGGGTTCACCTGATGGTGAGGGACACTGTTAATATGTAAAGCTAATCCACATGCAACATTCAGTCCAGCACTACTAGAATTAGTGTGTATGGTCTACGCTTGAGTTTAAGTGAGCGAGCGCGGAAAAAAAAATGTCCTTTACAGGAAGTTGCAGTTAATCCTAGCATTGTTTGGTGGTTTGTGATTTCTTGGCAAATTTTATGTTTAGAAGTTTGCCATCTGAATGATCGACAATGTACAGAAATCAATGCAAGGCAGCTGTGTTTCGAACATGGTATGCGAGATTATGAATTGCATTCATAACCACTTCACCACAGAAATAAAAAAAAATAGCCAACATCCGACCAATCATGAACTCACCCAGGGGTAGATATATTCCCCCTGACCTTGGACGGAATCTGACCAGAAGTAAACACTAATGTTTGCCACGGTCAGACACACTGATCTTTGAGAACACAACTGGGTTCGATGCACTTCCCTCAAAAGACGAATTAAGAGGCATGAACGGACCTACACTGGGGTTGGCATCCACTGCTGTAAGCCTATACCCGTCGAGGAGTCTCAAAGAGTGAAGAAGAAGCAGTTACTTGGTGATTCAGTCACTCATCCCTAAATGCACATTAGATGTCTGACATATGCAAAGACGTTAAACTCTAAGAATACATATTTTAATACTGTTCTCATCTCCAGCTATATCTTGCCAAATATTGCCATAAATATGTCTTAAAGTTGCAGGAAATCTGTAACCACTAATTAGTTTGCTGGAAAAGTCTCATTAATAGTTGTAGAGTGACTGTAATAAAGCTTGTTTTATATATTTTTTTATTTGTATCATTGATTCTACTTCTTCCACAGCCCATAAACTGGTACCATAAAACCCAAACCAGAAAAAACAAAAAACAAACTCAGAGCAGGAATTGTCTCCAGGTCTATGATGTGTTAAGACTATTACATTTTGTAGGCCTGTATAAGTGGAGGAACAGGTCAATGTTTTCCTTCTCACAGCGAGCCCAGTAATTGAACTCTCTCCTGACGGGGCTCATGCCTTTGTCAGTGCAACGTCATAACCGCTACATAAATGCAACCACTCAAGTGATACTACCAGACGGCTTTAAATGAAAATTTAAAATGCATTTTTCTTTTGGAGTGAATATATCCTGAAAAAGTAAAGAACAAATGTGTCTTTATCGATGTCACCACTGCGCTCAATGCAAATCCTCCAGTGTCAGTCGGTGTGCCTGACCCGGTTGTGAACAGTCTGTTACAGAAGTCAAGCGGTTTCGAAACTGTCTACTCCACTCATACACTTGCTGGACTGACAGGCATGCATCACCACACTGGACTGACAGGCATGCATCACCACACTGGACTGACAGGCATGCATCACCACACTGGACTGACAGGCATGCATCACCACACTGGACTGACAGGCATGCATCGCCACACTGGACTGACAGGCATGCATCGCCACACTGGACTGACAGGCATGCATCACCACACTGGACTGACAGGCATGCATCACCACACTGGACTGACAGGCATGCATCACCACACTGGACTGACAGGCATACTTCACCACACTGGACTGACAGGCATACATCACCACACTGGACTGACAGGCATGCATCACCACACTGGACTGACAGGCATGCATCGCCACACTGGATCTTCATTTGCCAATGAATTTCTATAGGTTTCACCCCTTCACTGATAAAAAAAACATAACAGAACGCTGCTCCTCTTTGGTGCATGTCAAAAGTGGGGAGGCAATCTTTACACTGTAATTATGGCGTCGCGTGTGTCTGCACCATGATGGCACATGCTAAACACCCTTAACATCAATATTGACAGGTTACAAGACAATGGCATAGTTAGTGTAATTTCTGTCATACTTTTAAGGTTTCCATTTGAAGCCCCCTCGCATAAAGTATTCCGCAATTATGGCCCAAAGGGGATATCATTATTTTGGTTTTGGAGTTGGCTTGCTTAGAACTCAAGCGTAGTCCATACTTGTACCACTACTAATAGTTGCCTCCACTGGGGAGTGCACCAGACTGATTTCTGCATGTGGATTAGCTTTCCCTATTACTAGTGTCCCTCGCCACCCACTCCGATTACTGAGGTCCTTGTAATTTACAACCCCAAAGTCAAGGATGAGAATTCAACATCTAAGTTCAAACTGATCGCTGTAGGGATTGAACTCACTACCTTGGCATTAGCACACCGAATCTTCAAAAGCGAACACTCTTATTCATTTTGCCACGTTCTACCTTCAGAGGATATGATACTAATTATAATGACTGGACAAAGTGTATGACAGGTGATGGACGACCAGACTCAACAACAGGCTACATATCTTTTATTAACAATATCACACAATTAAATGCCCAGTGTGTATCCCAGACTACATTGTGAATGTCCTATACATTTAAAATATTTCAAACTGGGATCCCTAAACTTCTACAGCAGTTGAGAACAAAGTCTACAATTAATACTTTAATTGATACATGTCTGTCAATAGGTCATTAGTCTGTTTGCAAAGTCTGCCACCACATCTATTTTAAAGCTTACTCGCTTTGACGTTGAGCGTAGTTCATACTCACTATCTCATGCAGCATTGTGTGTGGATTAGCTTTCCCTATTACCAGTGCCCCATCACCATCAGGTGAACTCACTCCGACTTCAGTGGTACGTCATTACTTTATTTCCCCTACCTTGTAATGACAGCAATGTAATGGGACAGTCCGTTCACATAATGTGGGCACTGATGGGTTATTATCGAAGGCAGTGGGTGTCGTCGATTTTCTGTACAGTTAACCTACAAACAACTATCTTACGTGACTATAACACAACCACTTATCATCATCATATGATGCCAATAAGCCTGGGCGGTCACTGTTCGCATCATCTCACACGATCACCAGAGTTGTGGATCAGGTCTGCTTGCTTGTCCTGATTATGCCATGCCACCAAGCCATCCAGGTATTTACCTATTTGTCTTCCCCTTACTTTATTTCCATAAAACTGCCAATTGTCACTAAGTTCTCCAGTTTATTTTTCCTCATAATGTGACCAAAAACAATCTTGACTGCCTTCGTCTAATTCCTCTAATCAATTTATGGTTTTCATTTGAGCTAGCTCATACATTCTTCTGTTCATCCATGGCATTCTTTCCATTTTCCCCAGAAACCACATTTCAACAACCAATAGATGTTTCTCAGCGTGTCCACTTATTGTCCAGGTTTTTTTCACATGCAACAACGGTACAGGGTCTATATAGAACTTCAACACTTGATTTTTTTTCGATTAATTTGTTGAAACCAGTATCTAGTAATTTCCTGCAACAATTTTAATTAATTTGTTGAAACTCGTATCAAGTAAATTCCTGGAAGCAATTTTCATTAATTTGTTGAAACCAGTATCAAGTAAATTCCTGGAAACAATTTTCATTTGTTTTTATTGAAACCAGTATCATTAATTTCCTGGCAACAATTTTCACTAATTTGTTGAAACCAGTATCATTAATTTCCTGGCAACAATTTTCACTAATTTGTTAAAACCAGTATTATTAATTTCCTGGCAACAATACTAATTAACTTCCTAGTAACAACATTCATCAATGTCCAGGCACCCGACGTTTTATGTTCC
Source organism: Cepaea nemoralis (assembly GCA_014155875.1). NCBI lineage: Eukaryota > Metazoa > Mollusca > Gastropoda > Stylommatophora > Helicidae > Cepaea > Cepaea nemoralis. The sequence goes on along the minus strand of JACEFZ010007622.1, from coordinate 12,799 downwards.
CGATATCAAGCCGACCGCCTTCACTCTCCAGGCCAATTCCTGGTAGCCATTTTACGCCGGGTCGGCCAGGAAGTCCAGCCCAATTAGAACAAGTCCACCGCAACAAGGATTCGAACACATGAACACCGGGCCAAAAGACATGCTCACTAGCCGCTGTGACCAACTTCCTGGTAATAGTAATAATTAATTACTCCAAACCAGTATAATTAATTTCATGGTAACAACAGCAATTAATTTCCTGGCCAAGCAATAATTAATTGCATGGAATTGGCGTGAATTAAATTTGTGGCAATGCAATATTTACATAACAGTGACTGACAAAACAAATCTGTACAAACAAAACATAGAGCAGATCTATCTATTTACGATGCTCTCTTCCACGCCATTCTTCAACTGAACATCCTCAACGATCTCTATACTGGGTTTAACCTGTCTGGACGATGGTGTCAGGAGTTTCAAAATCTGTTGTTGTAGTTCCCCTCCTGATAACAGCTCATTTACTTGGCTCTGTGCCTCTTCCTCCAGCTCACTGTCGGACTCTGACTGAACTTTCGTCTGTTGTTGATTCGTCTTCTTCCAACAGTTCAGGGGGAATTAATGACAAATTCTGCAAAATATCAAGCAAGATCTGTATTAGGCGGCAGTCTATAGAATTTTTACAGAAGTCAATGACGCAGTTACAATAGCACTACCATTAGGGTGTGCTTTGCTAGGCTGTTATATTTTCTTTGGGTGTTCACTCACTTTGAATTCAAGTGTAGTCCATACGCGTGCTACTACTTCTAGTGCACTGGAATAATTTGTGTACGTGGATTAGCATTCCTTATTACCAGTGTCCCTCATCACATGAACCCACTCTCTGGCTTCTGAGGTACTTGTAATTTACGCCCCCAAGCCAGGGGTGAAAAGTCAACATTTTAATCCCGCTGACCGGTGTAGGGTTTGAACCTGCTACCTTGACATCACCACGCCAGATGTTTAAGAGCAAGGGCTCTTATCCATTAAGCCACGCTGACCTCCAGGCTGCCATTTATTCCAGGCTATCATAATGAGGTGAGGTGGGCTGTTTCCTTCCTCGCTGACTTTTAATAACACAATTCTGAAACTGATCTAGACTTCACTTCACGAGGCTGGGTCAATTCCATGCTGTACACATGGCAGAACAGAAGCCAGTCACAGTTGAGGTTCAACACCGGACCACTGTTTGGGAAAGCAAGCATATTAACTACTATGCCATACGAAACAATGTTTCCCCATTGTGAATTAAAACAATGAAGGTGAAAAGAATATATTTCAAAATTTATTGCCTGTCATATTTCTCAGCATCTTGTTAAGTGCACACTACAGAACAAATAAAGTTAAATGAGCCATACATAACCAAAAGTTAGTGAAATATGCAGAGGCCACCACTATACACATGTGTAAACCACAATTATGTAAACAAAAGGACATGATAGTCTATTTACAACTACAGGGCTGACAGTGAAACACACGATAGTGTTTTATGTATTTTACTTAAAGGATTCATTATGCTACTGTAATGTACGTTGAACTTTTCTCTGAAATATGCACCTGGCGGCTGGCTCAGCGGCGATGCAGTTACAGACGCAGTTCATAATTTTCGCATACCAACATTCAAAACACAGCGGGTGATTTGGCAGCAGACTGCCTTACGTTGGTTTTGCAATGTCCTGTACAGGATATGCAACTAACTTTATGCATCTGACGAGATACAGTGAAACACACCAGGCAATAAACTATGCAATATTCTGTTTGTGCTTTCATTTTTCAAAATGCTATTCTATAGCAGAGCCCAGTCTATAGAAAAGCTAATGTTAGTTACACATCCTTTACAGGACGTTGCAATCAAACCCAGCATGTGTTTGCTCTTTGTGATCTCTTGGCAAATTTACATTCAGTAGTTTCCCAGTGCTACTAGAAAGTAATATGAATGAAATACGCTTGAACTCAATGCGAGTGTTTGCAAAGAAGACAAAAACACTTACTACAAATATTCAATTCTAACATTAACCAGTACTATTGAGTGGATCAGAAACACCATGAACAATGAAAATGATTACAAATAAAAACATTCAATAAGTGGTGCCTATGTAAAACAGAACAAATAAAATGGTATGGCAAAATCAATAATATGAAGCTCACAGAGAGAACTAGATAAAAACGATGAACCAAGAGGTGAAGAAAATACGCTGGCGCTGGAGGGCTACACACTGAGACAACCCGAGGATGGCGTAACTAAAAAAGCTTTAGTCTGAAACCCACAGGGCACAAGAAATAGAGGAAGACATAAAAACTGGTGGAGAAGAGGAGTAGAAATATAAATGAACATATGGGAAGGACACAGACAGAGCTGCCTGGGATAGCTGAAGATGATGAGGGGGCCTTGAAGTGAGTTGCCTGAGGGCATGTGTCCCAGTGGGGGATAGAGGACGGAAGACGAAGAACCAAAGTGACAGGAGGCTCTCTCCTAGAAGAAATAGGAGATGCCATGCAGAGAACACTGCAAAGAGACTGGATCACAAACTTTCTTCCATTCACCTAAGAAAATCTTTACAAATTGGTAAACAGAATCAGTTTTTAAACAAGTTTAATTGCCTGGACTTAACATCAATGGAAGAATCATAAACAATCTTAGGTACGCTTACGATATAGTGTTACTAGCAGAAAGCCAGCAAGATTTGTTACTAGCAGAAAGTGAGCAAGATTAACAAAAACTACTGGAACAAGTCAATAGGCAATGAGCAGAATGTGGCTTAACATAAAAAAAAAATGAAAACTAGGATAATTGGAAGTAGAAAAGTGAGACTATCAATGAACATCACAGTAAACAGAAAGTTACTAGAACAAGTAATAAGTTTGTTCTATCTTCTACATGTAATAATATTTGATGGCAGACGTGAAATAGAAACATAATAGACAATAAGAATGGCAAAAGATGCATTCAATCAACATCACGAAATCAGTATTACCATCTAGAGAGAATAACAACACATTAAAAATAAGAATTGTCAAATGTTATGTATATTCAACGCTACTAAATGGTGCGGAAGCCTGGACAATGAACAAGCAATCAGGAAGTCAAATAGAGGCCATGGAGATGTGAATATACAGAAGAATATGTGATATCTCATGGAAACAAAAACAATCAAATACAGAGGTTCTTGAAAAACTGGGAATGAAAAGAGAGTTGATGAGAGAAAAAAACAAAACAGAGGCAAGCAAAATATTGCAGCCACGTTAAAAGACATAACACTCTAATAAAAACCATACTGGAGGGTAAGGTTGAAGGCAAGCGAGCAAGAGGTAGACAACGATACAAGAAAGAAGAAAACATCAAGAGATGGATGAACAGCAATCTGACAGAATGTACAATCAAGATGAGAGACAGACAGTGTTGGAGATACATTGCAGCCAATTTTCATTGTGGAGATGGCACCTCATTGATTGACTGACATTGTATAATATGGGGAGGATATGGCGAAATCTGCAGGAGATGGCAAAAGACAAGAGGTCTTGTCATGATTTGGTTGAGGACCTATACTCCATTGGGAGATAAAAGGCACGCAAGAACCTCGTGGAGAAGGCACTGAACGATGACGAACTAGCTCCATACCTCACCATCTTTCCTTCCTAAAAAATATCTCCAGTACCCACTTTATGATTCTGGATTGATCCCAGACCCACACTGGAAAGAGCCCAGCAATTTCTGGAGACTGATAACCATGATTGTACTTCACAGCCTGAACACACACCACTAAGTCACCATGAGCCCGACAGACAGACAACCCCACAATTAACCTTACCATCTCCACCTGAACATCCTCGCTGTCCTCAATATGCTCTATGTTAAATCTGTCGGCACTGTCTGGATTAGCTGCCAGTTCCTGTGCCATATCTTTGTTAGCAGTTGCCAGTTGGGGCAGGAAACTTCGGATCCGGGACAAAACTGATTGGGAAAAAACATAAAAAATTTCTATAAGAGAAAAAACAAAATGACAAAAAAATATTTGAATAACAAAGACACAAACAATAGATTATCTACTGTAGATATGGTGCGTATATCTATATGCCGGTCTATATCTATAGTTTAATCTATTGTTTGTCTTCATTATTCAAATTCACTACGGGAGAACGTTTAAAAAAAATAATAGTTATGGTACAGATTTGAGTAGAGACAGTGCCACTTTTATGTTAAATAAAGGTTTAGTTTAGTTTAGTCATTGGATCAACATCACGGCAGACGGGTTTATCCCATAAGTGCTTCGTTTTCCTCCTAACTCAAACCTGAGTCTGGAGAAACTCAGCTCAATGCACGAGCTCCGTAGCATCGGCGAGGATCCTGAAATACTTGGGTAGATTTTTAACTCGAAATTTTGCCCGGGCAGCACCGTTAGGCTACTCTTTTTCGATTTCCAACTGCCAAAGGATTTTTTACATGCGCAACAATACACAAAGAAGCCGATCTCACTACCCAGAGACCAGGGGAAATTTTTTTATTACTGGAAGTCCACATGGATTTTTAAAATAAATCCCGGTCCTCACCGGGACCTGAACCCAGGGCGGACCTCCAGCACTCGAGGCGGACACCATACCTCGAGACCACTCAGTCCCCCCGTTAAATAAAGGTGAACAGGTTAAAAGCAAGAGGATCAATTTAAATGCACTGAGTATTTAATGCCATCTGGTTTGGTCATTCTAAGGAAGATGGCCAGCCGCCTGCCGAGAGCATTGCACAAACACTATAGCTCCAGTAATGATCTTGTCTGGATGATGTAGTCCAAACAAACCAACCAATGACTGTCATGACCCACAACAATGTAAAAACATGTAATGACCGGAGTGTCCAACTTAAACGTGATTCACTCTCCATCCATCATGTGCCATGCCGGTAAGCGTGAGCGGTCATGTTTTGCCATCTCACTCGATCACCAGAGTCGTGGATCAGCTCCGTGTTTCTGTCTCGACCATGCCACAAGGTCAAGCCATCCAGGTACTTGCTTCTAGGTCTTCCCCTTGGTCTGTTCCCCTCGATCTTACCAGTTGTCACCAAATTCTCCAATCCATTTCTTCTCATAACATGCCCAAAAAATTTTGACTGTCTACGTCTAATTTCTCTAATCAATTTACGATCTTCATTTGTTTCTTGAAGGACTTGTTCATTGGTCTTTCTGGCTGTCCATGGTATTCTTTGCATTTTCCTCAGAAACCACATCTCTACAGCCATCAGATGTTTTTCAGCCTGACTGCTCATTGTCCACGCTTCACATCCATATAAAAGTACAGGTTCAATGTAGCATCTCAACACTCTTTTTCTCGTTTCAATTGACATCTTTTTATTGGTCAATATGTTTTTCATCTTGCTAAAGGCTACTTTTGCCATGGCGATTCTTGTTCTAATCTCTTCAAGGCATCTCCCATCAGATGTTATTACTGTTCCGAGATAATTGTACCTGCTCACTTGTTGAAGAATATTCCCATTTACTTGTATATTACATTGTGGTATTTCGTCCTTCCTAGTGACGACCATAATCTGTGTCTTTTTACAATTTAATTCTAACCCTAGTTGTTCACTGTGTGTAACAATCGCATCTACTAAATTTTGCAGGTCCTGTTCATTGTCTGCAATCAAGACTGTATCATCTGCATATCTAATGTTATTGATGCATCGTCCCCCAATGTTGATTCCTTCCATATCTTCAATATTTCTGAAAATACTTTCACTGTACAGGGAAAACAGATCTGGAGACATTACACATCCCTGTCTCACACCCCTTTTAATAGGCTGATATTGGCTTACTTCATTATCAACTCTTATGGCAGCTTGTTGTTTCCAATATATGTTTTTTAAAGTCTAAGATCTTTTCCATCAATTTGTAGATCTTCAAGCATCCTTATCATGTTGACATGTCTCACTTTATCAAAAGCCTTTGTGTAGTCAATAAAGCAAAGGTGTAGATCTTTGTTTACTTCTATAGAACGTTCGATTATGTTTCTCAGTATATACACAGCATTTACTGTACCCTTGCCTTCCACAAACCCACATTGTTCTTCTCCTATTTCAGGTTGTATTTTCCTCCTAACTCTTTGCATGATAATTCTTAGCAAAATCTTCGTGATGTGACTCATTATACTAATTGTTCGATGTTGATCACATTCCAAGGCTCCTGATTTCTTTGGGATTGCAATAAATACATGAATTACATAACTCCTGAGGTATATTTCCAGTATCATATATTGTATTAAGCAGACTGGTAACTTTATCTATTCCATTATTCTTCTAAAGCATTAATCATTTCTGTTGTGACGCTGTCTGAACCGGGGGTCTTGCCAGATTTCATATGGTTAAGCGCATTCTGAACCTCCATCTTTAAAATTGCTGGTCCTTCATTATTATTTTGGACATCATACTGTTCGTCTCTGTTATCGTCATAAAGGTTTTTAACATAATCTGACCATTCATGTAAGATCTGATCTTTTTCTATTATGACTCTTCCATCTTTTGTCTTTAGGCAGCCTGCTGATGTACGTGTTCTTTGATTAGTAAGCTCCTGAATTTTTTTGTTTCACAATTTCACAATTCGCATTGTTACTGTTGTGTTGTTTTTCAATTTCTCTGCAATTTTTCTCAAGCCATGTTTCTTTTGCCTCCTTACATAAGGTTCTCACTTTTCTGTGAATTTCTTCATATTTGGCAGGATTATTTTTGTTCTGTCTTCTTGTTTCCATTAGTTGTAAAATTTCTTCAGTCATCCATGTCTTACGGCCCACTTTCTTTACTTTTGGAATAGTTTTTTCTGCTTCGCAACTGATTGAATTCTTCGTTTCCCATTGATCATCTACATCTTGAAACAGGATCTCTAGATCAGACAATATATCAAATTTGTTCTTTACTTCTATGTTAACATTATCTTGTATTTCTTTGTCAGTTTTCAATTTGCACAAGTCATATTTAGGGTTTCCTGCTGTATACTTGACTTTCTTTAACTTTACCCTCAATGTGCCTGTAATTAATCTGTGATCACTGTAACAGTCTGCATATGGAACTGTTTTTACGACTGTTAACGCATTTCGAAACCTTTTGCTAATCAGGATGTAATCTATCTGGTTTTTAATCCTGCTGTCTGGACTCCTCCATGTCCATAATCTTCTAGGATGCTGTTTAAACCAGGTGTTTCCTACAACCATTTCTTGTTCTTTTGCCCATTCTAAAAGTCTGTATCCTCTTTCATTTCTCTCTCCCAAACCATGGTTGCCTACACTGCATCCATCGCCTTGCTGTCCTATTTTTGCGTTGAAATCACCCATTATATTTATTTCTGATTTTTTGCAGTTCTTCAAAGCAGACTCCACGTCATTATAAAATTCCTCTATGCTTTCTTCACTGCTTTCACTTGTTGGGGCATATACTTGAATGACATTTATTTTAAAAGGTCTTCCGTTTAATTTTACTAATAGGACTCTGTCTGACACAGCATGATATCCTTTGACAGAATTTAATGTTTGATTCACTCTGGAGGCATGATTAATGAGCCGATTTTTCGTGATGCCGAATGAGTGTGAAGAAGTAGCCAGTTTGGTCTGAGCTCTGAGAGAATCTGGTGATCTCATGACATGAACATGCTTACGGTGAAGTACATTGCCTAATAACCAATATTCATAATAACTACAGAATTAAGTATTTAAATTATGATAGTGGTGCTAACTTAATACAGACACAGTGAAGACTATTAATAGTTTAAGAAAGAGCTATTTATAAAAATTCTCGCGTACTTCTGTTTTCTTCGTTCACTCACTTTGAACTTGAGCGTAATCCAGTCCTAATTTGTGTGTGTGAGCTAGCTTTCAATCTTCAATTTTGTATACATACTGTTGTGCAATCAATTGTATCCTGTTCTGAGGCGTAGAATAATGATTCATTCTGGTCTGTCCACAAAATGGTCATCATTTTGTGTTGACCCTGGTGGATTTCTAATTAATTTGCTGTTTCTTTTCTTTTGGTGGTATGTTACTGGTATATCTGGTTGCTCTCCTGTTGTGCCTTACATAGTCTATCAGCTTTCATGTTTGTCATTTCCGAGCTCGTCACACTGAGACAGTATTCACTGCATGGTGACCTTACACTGGTTGTCTAATTCAAACAGTAGTGGATTGTCCAAGCACTGATTTTTTATCTGCCAGTAATACCTCAGGCTGTGAACCATGATTGGTATTCATTAACTTCTGTGCTATCTTGACTATCTGGAAGCCCGCATCGTGGTTGTGACAGAACTTTCCAGCTAGTATAACAACTTACATCTAGCACTACAGACTGTGAACCATGATTGGTATTCATTAACTCGTCCTGTGCTATCTCGACTGTCTGGATTCCTGAACCATGGTTGTGATTGTGACAGAACTTTCCAGTTGGTGTAACAATCTACGTCCAGCACCACAGCCCCAGTCCCTGAGTTTACATTTAAAGTAAGACAAAAAAACATTAAAGGTTCCCTTTACAAGCCTAATACACATTGGGTTTATGGAGGTAGACTCATATTTTCACAGACCAAACAGCACTCAGTGGATGATGTGGCTGGGATGACACCGGCCATCTTAGCTTCCCAAGACAATTCCTAGTACCTGGGAAGGTTAACCAGGTCAATAAATGCCTGAAGAAGTCGGATGTGTCAGCAGAAAGGCGCAAATATTACAGCTCTGCTGTCGCTAAAAAGTTGCCAGGGTCGACATCATTGCACCAGAATTTATCCCACATGGCTCAGTCTCTTTCTGCAGCATGGAAAGCGCCGCACAAAGCACAAACTTTGTAGATCCAGCAACGACCCTCAGCAGGAGTCTAAAAATAAATGCACCCGTGAACTGAAGGAGCCTGGGTCAGGCAGCTTGACCACACTTGGGAGTCGCTCTGTGGCAAAGTGGTCAAGCCGCCTGACTCAGGCTCCGAAGGTTGCGGGTTCGATTCCGTGCCACGTCCTTCAGTTCACGACTTTTAAGCAGCTCTGTTGTAAACAGACACAACACAAGTATGTCTAAAAGAACATTCCGGATGAACGCAGAAGATTTCCTGGAATCAATTTTAGGCTGAATCAACCTGAGAGCACAGGTCAATTAATTTTTAAAAATTCAAAACAGCTGTAATGCTGATCGAACCCAAGACCACTGGTAAAGCAGGTGAGCATCTAGTCATTTCATTACTGCGGCACTGTACAAATGGGTTGCACCTCCTACCTTGCCATCAGCGAACCGGAAGTTTAAGAGCAAGCGTTGTTATCTTTTTGACCACGTCAATGTCTTAAACTAATATTTATACTAGATAAACTAACAACAGGTAGTCATGTGGAGCAAATGGTACCTGAACTCTGTGGCATCACAACAGTTTTCTGCTGTCCCTTGACTGCTGCAGCACTTCCCTTGCCCAGCACTGTTAACTTGTCTTCTCTGTAGCCTTTAGGAATGACAATGAAAGATGCTTCACAAACATCCATGGACAGTTATTTGAAAATGAACAAGCTCTCAAACACAGCCTCTTGTAAGACCATTACTATAACAACAGTACATGAGATGAAGAAAGAAAACTGTTAGTAAAGAAATGACAAAAACCTGTAAAAGCTAGGACTCATCATCATCATGTGCCATGCTGATCAAGTTCTGCCATCTCACACAATCACCAATCGTGGATCTGGTGTGTGTTCTTGTCCCAGTCAAGCTATGTGGCCAACTATTGCCCTTGATTATTTCCCATCTGGTCTGCTGGCTGTGACACAGTTTTCAAGTTGATCCTTCTCATCATCCTAATCATGTACCATGCTGATAAGTTGATTCCTTCTCATCATGTACCACACTGATAAGTTGATCCTTCTCATCGTCCTCATCATGTACCACACTGATAAGTTGATTCCTTCTCATCATCCTCATCATGTACCACGCTGATAAGTTGATTCCTTCTCATCATCCTCATCATGTACCACACTGATAAGTTGATGCCTTCTCATCATCCTCATCATGTACCACACTGATAAGCAGTCATAGTTCGCCATCTTACACAATCAGGCAGCGACGGGGTGATCGAGTGTCGAAATCGATGGATCCAATAGATGTCTTTGTTTAATGTGAATTTTATTTGCCAAATAAAATATCACTGTACGTAGAGTGTGTCCTTGTCGACAAATAGCATCTTTGTGAGGTGTGAAGAAAAAGAACTTGAAAACAAAAAAAGACAGACAAGAAGAGAGTCTTCTGAAGCCAATCGACGGCAGTAGTAAACGTCACGTGACCAGCCGGTTGTGAATAATGTACGAGACATTTTTTTTTGGGCACTTGGGGCTCTTTGAAAACACAATGTAAGTAACATTACTTATATTTGGCTCTAGTATACTAATGGTTCAGAAAGCAATGGCAAACTACTGAATGTAACACTTGCCTAGTACATCAACAGCAGTGTGAAAATGCTGGTGTTGACTGCAACGTCCCGTAAGGGATACGCAACAAAAATTTATTTTATTATACTAATGGACTACCATTGTAAATATTAAGCCATCATATATATTTCAAAAACAATTTATTTGATTGATTATGACAACTGATATTATTCCGGATTGTTATGAATGCTTGAGCTTGCTACCTTGTTTTGTTCAATTGCACAAAAAAAAAAAAATTAAAACACAGTGATTTAAGAGCTATACAGGTGTTCAATCAGCCGTTTCCTCGCTGTTTTCCTATTAAATTATGTATAAGTATATGATGTACACAAACATTAATTCAGTGGTTCTCAACCTTTTTTGGCCCGTGCCCCCCTTCACCATATTTTCAGAACGTCATTCCCCCCTTTCGTATTTCCTACCTAAAAAGCCTGCTCCACCCCTACACAGTATAAGTAATAATGGAAGCTAAATTTGATAGTTCTCGCTAATAATAGTTAATACTTATAATACTTTTATCAAGTAATCGGTTCTTGTATTAACGCGATCTTGAAATAATCTTAATTCCCCCCCCCCCCGGAAACCCTAAAATTCCCACCCGGGGGGGGGGGGGGGAATTCCCCACCGGTTGAGAACCACTGCATTAATTAATTAATATCTTCAATCTTGACTTCGATAAGATGATATTGATAAGTATGTCGCGGTAAGAGACTTGACTTGAATTGAGAGCCGATGCAAGATGGATTTAATTTGTCCAGTCCTGATAAACAGTTTATAACAATTAATAATATTTAACTGGTATACTGAATTTGTATCTTATGGTAGCAATAATTAAGCATGTATGAATTGTATGCCGATTATATTATGTACATTTACTTACATGCCTTACATTTGCAACCGTTTAGTTTTTTTAACCGCACGGTTGAATTTGAAAAATAAATAAAAATTAAAATAAAAAAATTATCCGCTATCTGGCACTCTTCTGTCAAAACTTCTTATCATCAGCAATATTAATTCATAAACTTACTTTCGCCATATGTTTCTGGGTACAGGAGTTGACTGGAAATATTAGTTAAATGTTCTGGCGTATGAGATACTCCAATGTTGATCTGTTCCATCGTGTTTGTATCACAACATGCATGTATATCTGTGGGCGCCGCCATTTTCTGTCAAGACTATCTGCACGTCTGTACGACACATCACGCTAATGACAGGTCTAATCTATTAACACGTATGCTTTAGTTTAATGTAATCACTGTAGTGTCTTCTCCGCGCTCATATTTTATTATGATTATGTTGTGCTTCGTGTATTTGTTTGTCGATGAAGGCTAGTCCCCGCAACATCCTATGTTTTTTCCGTAATTGTGTTCTGTACAGCTGTATTATTTTGTATTATATTATAATCGTTTACACGAAGCAGCTACAAACGGCTTTAGAATTCACAACTTAATCACATGGAGTTCGAAAACAAGATCAACTAGCTAAGGAAGATGCAACAAAACGAACGAGCGAGAGAATATTTTCAAAGGATCACAAATTGGGCACGCAGGCCCGTCATACATTCGCCCCTTTCAACCATTCATCTTTCGTATATCTATTATCTATTCTGCATGTAACATTCACATGGAAAAAACATTGTCAAATGATTGTTGTGAACATAAACAATGCATATTACCATGTTATGAGATAGCCAGGCAGACAGTCGGACACGGACACACACACATACATACATACATACATACACACACACACACATCTGCATAAACACAAACATTCACACCTACATGCACACATTCATACAAAATTCATACAAATTTACACACACACTCACATATATATATATATATATATATATATATATATATATATATATATATATATATATATATATATATATATATATATTTAAAAGAGACTGTATGTATGTCCGTTCTTTATGCGTTCGCAAACGGTCCATCCGATTGAGATGAAATTTTCTACACGTTTTCTTTTCATTCCTGTGCACCTTTCTGTCATAGTTTTTTAGTTGTTTTTTTTTGTGTGTGGCTACTTACTTACTAAGATTTAATATTTCATTTTTCATTATAATTTCTATATAGCAAGGGGACTTAGTTGTAGAAAAGTTATTTCATGGGGCATAACTTTTAATAACATTTCTATATACTTTATAGTCATATTGTTGCATCGTTTTCAAAAGATTTATAAACTCTTTGTCTATAGTTATTTACACACATATGAGATATAATAAATAATGATATAATCTTTAAGGCATTTTCAAAGTTTTCATAAAAATAATGCATAATGCATAACATTGTAACTCATCTTTTTATGCGTAAAGAAGTTATCTACAGTCATGTAGGTGCATT
>JACEFZ010007621.1:0-32184 GCA_014155875.1 Cepaea nemoralis | reverse complement strand
AGGTTTTCATGTTAAAACAAAAAGGAAAATTTTCAAAATTTTTTAAAAAAAAGGTCCATGGGAGACTAGAACGGTAATCATGTTGAAACAACAAGGAAAGTCATAGTGAACTAGAACGGTAAGTCATGTTGAAACAACAAAGGTAAGTCATAGTGAGACTAGAACCGTAGGTCATGTTGAAACAACAAAGGTAAATCAAAATAGTCATAGTGAGACTAAAAGGAAAAGTCATGTTGAAAAAACAAGGAAGTCATAGTGAGACTAGAACGGTAAGTCATGTTGAAACAAAAAAAGGGTAAGTCTAGTGAGACTAAAACGGTAAGTCTGTTGAAAAAAACAAAGATGGTCATAGTGAGACTAAAACGAATCATGTTAAAACAAAAAGGGTAAGTATAGTGAGACTAGAACCGTAGGTCACATGAAACAACAAAGATGGGGTCAGGGTGAACACCAATGTCCCATGTAGAGATCCCAAATGGCAAATTTTGGGATCCCAAAAATTGGGCCATGCTGAGATAACAAAGGTTGGTCATGATAAACAACTAAAAAGGTCATGTTGAGGGGCCCAAAAGTAGGTCATTTTTGAGTCCCCAAAGTAGGCCCGTATTAGATACAATTAGGCCATATCTGAGATAACAAAATTGGCTATGTTGAGATAACAAACTGTATGTCATTTTGAGACAAACCGCGTAGAGACAGAGACATTGTACCACGGTAACGACTTGGTAATCAATCCTTACCAAATGATCCACCTTAACGACTAGGTAATAAATCCTTACCATATGGTCAGATCTCTACAATATAGATTAGCTTGTAATGTGACGCGAGCGTTCCAGAAACAGATACATCGCTTTAATATTAGCTAAATGACGTCAGTGTGAGGTCGATTGCGTGGACAAACCTGTTGTCTGGTTGTTTTCGTGTCTGCTTATTCAATTATGGAGCCACTAATTCCACTAGGTCTGTATAACTGTAAAACGATATATTTGGGGAAATAGTCAGACTTAGTCTTCTCTGTTAGTTTCCATTCTATTTCACGTATAACATAACAACTATGTGAAATCATTTACACTTATAGAAGAAGCAGGGTAAGAAATAGAAATTCGAGCGAAACAATAGACAACATACCAAACAAACAAAATACTGAAGACGTTACCAAAATAATACACTTTCGTCAAGTGAATATGACGCTCTGCTAATTAGCCCTTGAAGCGAGTAACAGTCTTTCGAAATGTCTCTCTAGCATAAGCCAGTTGTCATGGTATGTGTAAAGTATATATAACATCTTGAATCAATTTTCCTCTTCTCTCTTTCACCGATAAGATGTGACGTCCTGTAAAGGACATGCAACTAACTAATTGACATATTTGCTGTACCGGTTGTCATTATTTTTTATTTTTTTCCCACTTGAATTGTGATATAAGTTATGTTATTTTCACTTTGATCTTGCACGGACATTATTAAACGTGACTACAAATTAAAATGATGAATATCAGAGAGTGTGAAAGAGTTAGAATAATACATGTCTGGTCGAGACGAGGATTGTGTAATCTATTATCCGCGCAAAATGAATTAAATTATTGACTTGGGCAGAGTGGGTGTATACAACGGCTGTGTGAAATATATGAAGTTAATACTCATCTATGATGCCTGACAATTGGTGCATCTTGGCGAATACTATCAATTTCCCATGTTTTAACTTCCACAGACGGTTCTACCTAAGTAATTTTACATTAATATTAATTACATTTATATTTCATATAAAATTACAACCAGCTCATGGTAATCTTTCAAACGCAGTCTCAAATTAATGCTTAGTTAGTTCTATATCTGTAAGTAACCTGGAACACTACGAATTTTACATCTTACGTACAATGCAACGGCGATCACCTCTTTTAAGACCTAGAAAGTGTTTGCATTTATCTGTGTCAGGTTAGTGTAGAGACTTCTCCAGACCCTGTTTAAAACCTGGAAAGTGTTTGCATTTATCTGTGTCAGGTTAGTGTAGAGACTTCTCCAGACCCTGTTTAAAACCTGGAAAGTGTTTACATTTATCTGTGCCAGGTTAGTGTAGAGACTTCTCCAGACCCTGTTTAAAACCTGGAAAGTGTTTGCATTTATCTGTGCCAGGTTAGTGTAGAGACTTCTCCTGACTCTGTTTAAAACCTGGAAAGTGTTTGCATTTATCTATGTCAGGTTAGTGTAGAGACTTCTCCAGACCCTGTTTAAAACCTGGAAATTGTTTGCATTTATCTGTGTCAGGTTAGTGTAGAGACTTCTCCAGACCCTGTTTAAAACCTGGAAATTGTTTGCATTTATCTGTGTCAGGTTAGTGTAGAGACTTCTCCAGACCCTGTTTAAAACTTGGAACTTGTTTGCATTCTATCTGTGTCAGGTTAGTGTAGAGACTTCTCCAGACCCTGTTTAAAACCTGGAAATTGTTTGCATTTATCTGTGCCAGGTTAGTGTAGAGACTTCTCCGGGCCCTGTTTAAAACCTGGAAATTGTTTGCATTTATCTGTGTCAGGTTAGTGTAGAGACTTCTCCAGACCCTGTTTAAAACCTGGAAAGTGTTTACATTTATCTGTGTCAGGTTAGTGTAGAGACTTCTCCAGACCCTGTTTAAAACCTGGAAAGTGTTTGCATTTATCTGTGTCAGGTTAGTGTAGAGACTTCTCCACACCCTCTGGAAATTGTTTGCATTTATCTGTGTCAGGTTAGTGTAGAGACTTCTCCAGACCTTGTTTAAAACCTGGAAAGTGTTTGCATTTATCTGTGTCAAGTTAGTGTAGAGACTTCTCCACACCCTCTGGAAATTGTTTGCATTTATCTGTGTCAGGTTAGTGTAGAGACTTCTCCAGACCCTGTTTAAAATCTGGAAAGTGTTTACATTTATCTGTGTCAGGTTAGTGTAGAGACTTCTCCAGACCCTGTTTAACACCTGGAAAGTGTTTACATTTATCTGTGTCAGGTTAGTGTAGACACTTCTCCAGACCCTGTTTAAAACCCGGAAAGTGTTTACATTTATCTGTGTCAGGTTAGTGTACAGATTTCTCCAGACCCTGTTTAAAACCTGGAAAGTGTTTACATTTATCTGTGTCAGTTAGTGTAGAGACTTTTCAACCTCTGGAAATTGTTTGCATTTATCTGTGTCAGTTAGTGTAGAGACTTCTCCAGACCTGTTAAACCTGGAAAGTGTTTACATTTATCTGTGTCAGGTTAGTGTAGAGACTTCTCCAGACCCTGTTTAAAACCTGGAAAGTGTTTACTTTTATCTGTGTCAGGTTAGTGTAGACACTTCTACAGACACTGTTTAAAACCTGGAAAGTGTTTACATTTATCTGTGTCAGGTTAGTGTAAAGACTTCTCCAGACACTGTTTAAAACCTGGAAAGTGTTTACATTTATCTGTGTCAGGTTAGTGTAGAGACTTCTCCACACCCTCTGGAAATTGTTTGCATTTATCTGTGTCAGGTTAGTGTAGAGACTTCTCCAGACCCTGTTTAAAACCTGGAAATTGTTTGCATTTATCTGTGTCAGGTTAGTGTAGAGACTTCTCCGGGCCCTGTTTAAAACCTGGAAATTGTTTGCATTTATCTGTGTCAGGTTAGTGTAGAGACTTCTCCAGACCCTGTTTAAAACCTAGAAAGTGTTTGCATTTATCTGTGTCAGGTTAGTGTAGAGACTTCTCCAGACCCTGTTTAAAACCTAGAAAGTGTTTGCATTTATCTGTGTCAGGTTAGTGTAGAGACTTTTCCAGACCCTGTTTAAAACCTGGAAAGTGCATTTATCTGTGTCAGGTTAGTGTAGAGACTTCTCCAGACCCTGTTTAAAACCTGGAAAGTTTTTGCATTTAGCTGTCATGTTAGTGTAGAGACTTCTCCAGACCCTGTTTAAAACCTGGAAAGTGTTTGCATTTATCTGTGTCAGGTTAGTGTAGAGACTTCTCCACACCCTGTAGCAAAGTACCATCTCCATTGGCAGCTGTTGACAAAGTTCTCGTTTCCTTCTCCGACTAAGGTACCAACGAAAATGTGAACGACTGGTACTGGAATTTCACATCTTGGTAGTGCCATATTAGGATGCAACCAGGTCACGGCTCCGCACAGAACATACAGACTGCTTGGGATTATGTCTAGATTGGTAATATTTTTTTTAATTTTTTTTTCGCGCTCTAGCTTTGAACTCAAGCGTAGTCCTTACACACTATTTATAGTAGTGATGGAATGCATTTGTGTTGATTATCTTTCCCTATTAACAGTGTCCATCGCCATCAGCGAACCGACTCCGACTTCAGAGGTACTTGTAATTTACGTCCCCACGTCAAGGACGACATGCCAGTAATTTAGTCAAGCTGTCCGGTGAAGTGGTTGAACGCTTACCTCGGCTTCAGCACAACTGATGTTTAAGAACATGCGTTCTTACCCATTCAGCCATGCTGACCTGTTCTTGATTGGTAATGTTCCTCCAGAAGTATTTGGGATTATGTTTAGACTGGTAATGTTTCTTCAAAAGGTATTGGGAATTATATGTCAACAGACTACAATACAATGCCAAATTGGGGGGGGGGGGGGGGGTGGGGGGGGAAGCTTAGTTTAATAAAGTCATAAATTTCTATATATACATTGCAAATGTAATTGTATATCTCAAATGAAATTACAAGCTGTTTGTATATATTAAATATTCTATTCAGATATGCATACTTCCCTTCTTAATATTATAGTCATGGTAATTCCTGTCAAAGCTAGACACACTAAACTAAGTTTCATTCCTTTTAAACCAATGTCGCATTTCTGAAATATTCTCTTCCTCATCCCAAGTACACCTACGCCCACTTTTACCGGCATACATCATATGTAGAGTGGTCCGAGTGTTATTTCTCATTCCTTTTAGGCCGAAGTAAACCTTTTATTTTGTCGATTTTCCTGTCTTCCTCACAATGTCCGCAAACCATATCATCTATCTCGATTCTTTCTTTCTCTAGAGAATTTCTACTCGTCTATTTTTTTCTCTGTTCCTCCCACAACTTTTTGCTTTGATCCATCGAATCCCGGACACTTCAGGTCCGGGGAGGCTTTAGAAAATGCTGGGCAAATAAACATCCTTATAATTGTGAAGGACGTGTTGAAAGTATGTCTGTTATGTCCTGTCTAAGAAACATATGAATATTCGGGGAGAGAAAATAGCACGTCGGATCAATTATCAGACATTTCTGAGGAAGCAGAATTCCTTTTTTTTTAACAATCTGTGACCATCGGAAAACCCTGTCGACACGCGTGTGACAAGAAAGCAACAATTTCCTATCATTATATTGACTTATTCCATCAGAAAGGTTCATCATTAATGTGAATACTTTCTATAATCTTCTTTTTCCACCACGTAACTTCTATTTAACTGCTATTAGAGCATATGTCCCCAATAAATTCAAGCCAAACTGTTCTATCATTTGCTTTCAGCCCGCACATATTATTCATCCTTGTTTCTAATTCTCTCCTTCGTGTGTTTTAGGATTTCTTCTGTTTCATTTTCCCAGAGGCAGGTCCGCTTGGCCGACTGGGTAAGACCACGTGATCTTAAACGTCAGTTGTGCTGATGCCGAGGTAAGCGGTTTAACCCCTACAACGGACAGCTGGACTAAAATGTTGACCTGTCGTCCTTGACTTGGGGACGTAAAGTACAAGTATCTATGAAGTTGGAGTGGAATGGCCTGATGGCCAGGGGTACTGTTAATAGGGAAAGCTAATCCACACGCAAAATTAATTCCATCTCTATTATAAATAGTGTGTATGGACTGCGCTTGAGTTCAAAGCGAGCGAGCGCAAACAAATAAAAAACAAAAATAAACAAACAATTTGCACTGAGGATTCCATGGTAATGATTGTCAAGTTATACTTCTTCTTCTTCTTCGTTCATCCGGAGTTTTTTTTCGGATGTGATTGCGTTGTGCCTGTTTACAGCAGAGCTGCGTTCTTGCGCCGTTAGGCCGACACATCCGACTTCTGCGGGCATTTGTTGACCGGGTTAACCTTCCCGGGGGTTTCTTAGGACGTTTGACTCTCACTGTTGTGGTGTTATCCCCCAACCCAGGTGGTCCATAAAGAACAGCCAAAGATCCTGGTCAGCCCTCAAGGGAAGGCAGGGGCAGACCATGGGCATTCCCCGCCATCCAAGGAGGCTTCCATAATTGCAGAGCCGATACATAGCGCTCTGGTACTGGGCTCACCCAAGGAATCGTCACGTCCTGCACATGGCTGCTTAGCCTCACTTCCGTATATTGGGCCTTCCGTTCACCATAGGCTGTTCTTCCGGAAACCAGAAGTATGCAGTCTGCAGATGACATCCACACAGTGAGCTTTCGATTCGGACTTTCCATGTAATGGATTTGCTATCCAAGCAATATTCCATTTCGTGCCACTAGGACACTTTTCCACCTTTTATGAAGTCCACACAGTGGGCTTTAGATACGGACTTTCCACGTAATGGATTTGCTATCCAAGCAATATTCCATTTCATGCCACTAGGACACTTTTCCACCTTTTATGAAGCCCACACAATGGGCTTTTGATTCGGACTTTCCACGTAATGGATTTGCTATCCAAGCAATATTCCATTTCGTGCCACTAGGACACTTTTCCACCTTTTATGAAGCCCACACAGCGAGCTTTCGATTTGGACTTTCCACATAATGGATTTGCTATCCAAGCAATATTCCATTTCATGCCTCTGGGTCTTCATGCACCTTTAAATGTCAACCTGTATGTAGTTAAAGTAAGCTGCGGTCAACTTGAGCTTGTTGATATCTCCATAGAGCTTGTCCTCAAATGAAGCAGGTGTGGGCCAAAATATCTTTCTCTGTTCTGCATACGTTGGGCAATCCTGCAGCAAATGTTTTGCTGTCATTTTTCCAGTTCTACAATTACATTCATCGGTATCTCCTATCTTTAGTTTATTGAACAAGTGGTATTTCAGCCTGTTATGTCCTGTGCGGAGTCTGAAGATTGCTACTTGTTCTCTTCGGTCGAGTTTGTAATATGCATCATCCTTCTGATGGCCTGGATGCTCAGATTCCCATTTGGTTCTATAAGTGCTTTTTATCAACCTCTTTGCCTCATTATAGGTTATGTCTATGTCAGGCTGTGGTAGTCGTCCGCCCTCTTTTGCCAGTCTGTCAGCCTCTTCGTTTCCAGGTATACTGCAATGTGATGGGATCCACTGTATTACAACTTTTTTGGATTTCTGGCATAGACCATGGAGTGCTGCTCTTAGGTCAGTTAGTTCTGTGCTGTTATTGCTCTTGAGTATTGAGACAGCTGACTTTGCATCTGTGAAGATAGCTATTTGCTTCTCTTTATTTTCCTCCATCAGGAGCATTTCTGCTGCAGTTTTCAAAGCCTCTACCTCCGCTTTGAAGTTACTTGAAAATTTTCCAGTTGCCATTGAATGTGTTTTTTTCACTCCATTTTTTAAATTTAGGAGAATTCCTCCTCCTCCATTCTCTATTGAATTTTTGGCTGATCCATCTGTATATGCATGGGTCCAATTCCTGCTTGGGTAATGTTCTTTTATGTAGTTTAGGGTTATTTCTCTTCTTTCGGTTTCATGCTGAGTGTTCTTTTTCTCAATACCAGGAATGTTTTCTATCATCTCAGGCAGTTGCTGCTGTCTCCAAGCTGGGAACTTGTGTGCATTGTGTATGGGCTTGACTGTTGATATGTTAAGTATAGGATCTGCCCTAATCCTTCGTTTTGCAGTTTCTACAAAGTTGCTACGCTTCAGTCTTCCCTTTCCAAAACCATTAAATCTGTTGTACATAGGGTGGTCTGTCAATCTTCTAAATTTTTCTGCTTGTTGCTGGGCTCTGCTATCTCTTCTATCCTGCATTGGTTGTAAACAAGTGATCTTTTCTAGTTCATTAATAGGCGTTGTCTTCAGGCTTCCAGTTATGATTCGCATTCCTTGGTTTTGGACTCTACTTATTTTGTTAAAGTTTGACTTAGCTGCTGTTGCCCAAGCTGCAATGCCATATTCCAGTACTGGCCTCACCCGTCCAGTATATAACTTCTTGAGAACTTTCTCATCTGCTCCCCACGTTGTACCAGCAAGCTTTTTCATGATTGCCATTCTCTGCCTTGCTCTTGTTCGATTTTTCTCAACCTGTGTCTTCCATGTCAGGCGACGATCAAAGGTGACTCCTAGATAGTTTGGATTTTCTTCATGGCGCAATATTTTTCCATTCAATACCAGCTTAGGTTGCTGAGTTTTAGTTGAGAGGGAGAACACTGTGCATGTTGTTTTCTCCTCACTTATCTTCACTAGCCATGATTTTGACCAGTCCTCTAGCGCTAATAAGGCTTGCTGTATTCTGCTGTTAGCTGTACTAATATATTCTTCAGATGTCCATATGGCTAGGTCATCTGCAAAGGAGGATGTGTGTACTCTGGCTGGAAAATTTTCTGTGATGTCATTTATATATGCTAGGAATAATGTTGGTGAAAGAACTCCTCCTTGGGGGACACCTTGCTCCAGCAGCATCATTTTGCTTGTTTGTCCTTGTACTTTTGTCCTGGCAGTTCTGTTCTCAAGGTAGTGGCTGATCCATTTATACATTTTTCCACAAACATGCATGTTTTGCAGTTTTACTTTCAGTCCTTCCTTCCATACTTTATCAAATGCTTTTTCTAAATCTATCCAGACTGCTAGTGTGTGCTTTTTCTCTTGGAAGGCATCCTCTATTTCCTGAGCTATATAGGTTATTTGATCTTCAGTGGATCTGTATTTTCTGAATCCTGCTTGGTGTGGTGTTAAGAGTTTGTTTTCTTCCAGATGCCATGTTAGCCTGCCATTGATAATGCGTTCCATTAATTTTCCTACACAGCTAAGTAGACTGATAGGTCGATAGCCATTTGGTTCTTCCAGGTCTTTTCCTTTCTTTGGGACTGGTATTAGTATAGCTTCCTTCCATGCCTGTGGGACTATTCCTCTCTTCCAGCTGTTATTTAGGACTGCTAGTAGTTTCTTCTTTGCCTTGGTGCCTAGTCCTATTAGCATTTCATTTGTGATTCCATCCTTTCCTGGTGATTTCTTCTTTTTTAGGGTATTCATTGCCTGTTCCATTTCTTCCATTGTTAGATTTGCCATCATATATTCTGCTGCTGTCTCTGTATTTCTATGATGTATCTGTTTGTCTTTGATTGCTTTCTTCTGTTCGGTTGTAATATCAATGTGGTTTGCATTTGCATAGTGTTCCATTAGTGCATTTGCAGCCTTTTTGCCTGTAAGCAAGGCATTTCCTTGTTTAATTGTTATTTGTTTGTTTCTAGGTCCTTCATTGTTCATGGCTTTCACTAGTTTCCATAGTTTGTTTCCATCCCTGTCAAAATTCAGGTTTTCTGTTTTTTCCCTCCAACAATCTCTTGTTGTTTGATTTACTGTTCTTTTATATTTTGCTGAGATGGCTTTGAGAGAGATGTTTGCTTCAATTGTTTGTTCTCTCTCTGCTGTCTTCCTGGCATCTTCAACTTTGTCCTCCAAACTTTGTAGTTCTTCAGTCCAGTATGGTTTGTAATTTTTCCTCGCTCCTCTTGGAATGGACTCAGTGGCTGCCTGTATTATCGCTCTGTTTAGACTTTCCACCATTTGCTTTATGTTGCCATATCGTGTATTTATGTTTTCACAATATTTGTCTGTTAGTATGGCAAATCTGTCCCAATCTGCTCGTTTGTAATTCCAGCGGGGCAAGGGCTTTTGCTCCTGTGGAACATACTCCATATTCATTTCAAGCTTGATTGGTCTGTGGTCACTACCTGCTAATTGGTCCAGCACATGGCGATCGATTTTGTGGAGGATGTCTCCTGTGCAGAAAGCTAAGTCTGGAGTAGAAGTGGTAAGCCATCTTCTGGAGTAGAAGCTCGGTGTGTCATCCGCTTTGTTGAGTAGATGGAGATTTGAGTCTATTTCCCAGTCCTCCAATTCATCTCCTCTTTTGTCAGTATCTGGGTATCCCCATCTTTCTGAACGGCTATTAAAGTCTCCGACAATAATGCAGTTTGTGTCAGTTATTTTCATGTTTGAGAGTGTAAGGTCCTTATCTGCTGGGCTATACAGATTGTAGATTCTTATTTTCACGTCCTTTATCATTATATCAACACCTATAATTTCCGTTTGGTTGTTAGAGATCACAGATACTTCGCTGCAAGGTATTGTATTTCGTGTAAGTATTAGAACTCCTCCTTTGTGTCCTTCGCGGTCGAAACGTGTGGCCTGATATCCTCTGACTGAGAATTTGTGATTGGCGTTGAGGTGTGTCTCTTGAATGCATGCCACATCTATTCTATCTTTATGAAGACGCTGTGTTAGGGAGTCTTTCTTCTTGTAAACTCCTTCGGCATTCCACTGTAGTATGTTGAGTGTCCGGGGTATTTGGTCAATAGCTCTTAACCTACTCCTCTGTGCCTTGACTCCACAGCACAGGGGAAGGTGACCACCAGTAGTCATGGGTGGACCCCCTCGAGGCAGGGGGCCCGGCACTATCACCGCCTGATGGGACTTCACGGGATTAGCACCATATCGATTAATTTTGATTTGTGACATCATGAATTAAGTTACGTTGCACTGCTTTGTCAAGCCTGTGGCTCAGTACATCCGATTTCGACAAGCATTTATTCGGGATGCTTTCCCTAGCCTTTGACTGTCCCCAGTCTACCTACAAGGCAGCAGGTTTCACGTTGCACTGCTTTGTCAAGCCTGTGGCTCAGTACATCCGATTTCGACAAGCATGTATTTGGGGTGCTTTCCCTAGCCTTTGACTGTCCCCAGTCTACCTACAAGGCAGCAGGTTTGTGTGTCTCTTCGTCTGGTCCCTCTCCCTTGACCTGTCCGACATGGGTGGCCCTACCAGTAGCTGTGCTACCGTCGGCATAGCTCTTGGGGTCATTGGGACGCACAAGCCCCTCTACCTCGTCACGGTGGACACACAGCAGAGGGGTCAAGTTATACAATAACCAGGTGTTCCCAATGTGTGTTGCACCTAGGACCAAGGTCTTTTCCTTGTTTCTTGTTTCGCTGAGTCCATTGAATTTTATTTGTCCATTTCCCGATATAGTTATTGTAGTCTTCATAATTCAGTCTGTAGTCTTTAAGAATACACAAGCTGACATAGGACATCGTGTTCGCACTCCTGTACTATTTCAACTACATGTGTCAGATTGTTCTTATGTTTAAATATGTACAACTCAGTTTTAATCTTATATATTGGCTTCCTTAAGTTAATGATTTTCTGTTGGATCCGATTGCGCCTCATTAATAACAAAAGTGTTTTCTAACAATGTTGCCACAGGACGTTTCGTTATTCACATATCTAATATAAAGTGGTGGTTTCAGTTCAATGTTGTTATCTGTAATTATGTATTATATAACTGTGTGATCATTGCAGGATCATTTTAATCATAGCCTGCCTGTTCATCCCTTAACGTGTGTCAGTATGTCTCTACAATCACTCTGCTTAAATATGCCTGGGAATTAAAAATGATGCAGTAATATCACTTCAGTAACTGTTGTTTATTTTTGAATTAAATGTATCACTGAATTAAGTGGGTGGGACATTTAATTACAGATCATCGTGCGGTTACAGCGTTCTGCGTGAGAACATCGGGATACAAGGCGAGAGGGCGACCTACAAATAGTTGGTTAGATGGAGTAAAATAGACATTATTGAGAAAATCAGGTATGCTGATACTGCAAGCAAGGAGACCAGAGAGACACATAAAATTACACCTGCTTCCTTTCTGTGACAATTCACGGCACAAACAGTAAGACAAAAAACAGGAGAAGAGGATCAGTGTTTGTGTGTTGTTTGCACGCTGATGAAGACTCTATCCGTAACGCCCATTTTGTCCCTGGTGACTTTTGATCTAGTAAAGCTTATCATTTCTTCTTCTAGTTTTTGTTGATTTACTTATTGTGTTACGAGGGAGGAGAGCTGCTGGCCGAGAGGCTAAGAACGCCGGGTTCACCTTCGGGAGACCCGGGTTCGAATCCTCGGTAAGGTGTGGATTTTTGCTGTCGGGGGCAAAAAAGAAAATCCTAACCTGCAGCGACGGCCCTAGCCAGTCGGTCTTAATTCCTTAGGCTGAAGACTCCCCTGCCTAAACACTGCAAGTTACTATAGGCAGCAGATGGCAGTTTTTGACAATTACAAGGGAAAACAGAAAAGCGAACCTCACTACATGACGATAATTGAGAGTTTGGTTTGTGTGTGTGTATAAAGGATGCTTTAATTACGAATGGACATCTCAGCAAGTCTTCCCATCTTCTCGTGTTGATCATATAATGAGAATCCCAACGCAATTAGAAACCTTTATAGCATCGGCGAATGTCCCCATGTGTGTATATAAGAATCACATACACCACACATATTATTTTATTGGAAAGATTCTTAATTTGAAATTTACCTCCAGAAAAGGTTTAATATTTAAACACAGAAGTCATAAACAATATATTGCACGATTTCTTGCCTGGCATATTGTGCTGCATCTCGTCAGATGCATACTGCAGCGTTATATATCATTTCCAGTGAATAAACGAATAATACTTTGGCAGAAATACTAAATTCATAGACACTGATATTGCTCGAATGTGGAGTGCGTTATCCCCACGGCAATCTCTGACTTAAAACAGTGGTTCCAACCTTTTTACTCATGCACCCCTTCACCATATGTTAATCCCCCACCCCCCTTTTCATATTTCTTCCCTATAAATTTCCCCCTCCCACCCCGCCCCTACATAGTATACGTACAAATGAAAGCTAAATTTAATAACACATATTAGAACAAGTCTAGACGTATACATAAAACTTTATTTGCGGGTCTACTTACGTTATAAACCGAATGTCAGAAGGGCGAGAAGTACACAACAGTAAAGTATGGAGGTAAAAACAATATCTAGTATTCGGTTCTTGTATTTATACGGAGGAGGGGGGAACCACTGAATAAGGTCAATTACACTACTTTGTTTTATTGTTCATCTGACGTTGCATTGTTAACGTAGGCAATACACACATGGCTTCTCCTATATTTTCGCACTTATCCGATAAATCTAGATAAATATCAAGCCCTTGATAAATAGTATGAAGTTAGTTGCATATCCTTTACAGGACGTCACAGTCAACCCCGTCATTTCGGCTGTTTGTGATTTCTTGACAAGTTTACGTTCAGTAGTTTGCCATTACTTGCTGAACAACCGGCATTCAAACCATTTTTACAAAAACCAACGCAAGGCGGTATGCTGCGAAATCTCCCACAGCTGTGTTTCGAACGCGGTATGCAGAATTACGAATTGCGCCCGTAACCCCTTCGATTGGATAAATAATATACTCATAATAAATAGAATACGTAAAATACAAATAAAGGATTCTTTAACACACATTGAGGCGTATGGGATATATGGTTACAGTTAGTTGCATATCCTTTACAGGATGTCGCAGTCAACGCCGGCATTTTTCGCTGTTGTGATCTCTGGGCAAGTTTACTTTCATTAGTTTGCCATTGCTTTCTGAACAACTGGCACTCTTACCATTTCGTAAAAAAACAACGTAAATCAGTATGCTGCCAAATCGCCCGCAGTTGTGTTTCGAACGAGATTATGCGAGATTACGAAACTGCGTCCGCAAAGCCTTCGCCACGGAGCCGACAGATATATGGTACTGGCTTAATAATTTAGACCAATGGACACTCGATGGATGATGTAGTCAAAAGATACCGGCTGCCGTTACTTTCCAATTAATTTCCATGTACCCATTTTAAGCTGGCTCGACATGGGAGCTAAAGTCAATGAAAACAAACTCCACTTGGTATAAATTGGAGCCCACGACCAGCCAGCCGGCAGGCTAGATACTATAATCTGTTCTATTATAAACCGAGTCATTGATAAATAGAACACCTTTGATAAAAGGCGTACCCTTATTTAAACATGGGAAAGAAAGTAAGTAAAAGACCCGTTTCCACGCCTTGGGCTGTATTGGGTATATAGTGCTATGCCCATATTGTATGGACTAATCGGCACTCGATGGGTGATGATTTGATCAATATCAAGCCGGTCGCCTTTACTTCCTATAACTTTTCATGGTACACATTTTTGGCTTTTTTGACCTGGCAACACGAATATTCTTTAAAATATGCCTCCTCGGGGAGTATTTGATCCTTCTTCTTCTTCTTCGTTCATCCGGAGTTTTTTTTTTTTTTTTTTTTTTTTTTTTTTCGGATGTGATTCCGTTGTGCCTGTTTACAGCAGAGCTGCGTTCTTGCGCCGTTAGGCCGACACATCCGACTTCTGCGGGCATTTGTTGACCGGGTTAACCTTCCCGGGGGTATTTGATCCGATTATCACCAGACAAGCAGGAATGTCTGCTTGCCTCTGCACTACCATAGTTTCCCATAAACAACATGCCCTTGAAAATATGGGTTCCTCTACTTCCTGGTCTTTCTCTAGCTCTGCGCCTGTATCTTGTGTTGTAGACACACATCGGCAGTAGACAGAGCTTTATGCACACAAGCTATTCCCTCATAATCATATGACCTAGGGACAATGGTACTGCGGGGAATGACATGAGGAAATGGCCAACACTCGGTATTCAGAGGAAAGGCCAGACGGACACATATTCTTAACTAAAAGTATTAGTATTGGGACTCTTCGCCAACTGCTGAATGTGAGGACGTAGCACGAACAGGGATTGTACCAAATGCTGTGATATTGGTTCTTGACTCAACTCAGCTGATAATTACATTTAGTAATGATCACCACAGAGACAAACACGAACCAATGAAAACGTTGCAGGAAATGTTAAATTGTGTCCACAGGAAAGTATACCAAGTGCAATGATTTGTAATAATTTGAAGCTTTGACTTATGAAATAATGGTATCTGTGAAAAATGGTATATGGAACTGTGACCAATGAAATAATGGTATATGGTACTGTGACCTATGAAATAATGGTATACGAAGCTGTGGCCCATGAAATAATGGTATATAAAACTGTGACCTGTGCGATACTGATATAAATATACGAACAGAAGATTACATGAGTAGCACTGAGGAGATATAAAGTGCTATGCTTTTGCATATACTACGTCTTAGCATAATCACATGGAGTGGCCATCACTCTTCTTCGCTTCTGTACATTTACCACTATTTGTTTTCTTCTGCCTTTAAGACTTCCAGTGAAGTATAGGTCAACATCCGTGTATGCCAAGCCCTTTACAGGTCAGTTCATGGTTGGTTACATGTTGACCGATTCTTTTTACATGGTATAAAGTAGCCCGTCTCACAACAATCCTCTATAATAGCATTTTACGACCTGGACGGAAGGTTATATTGTTACTGTTACTACTCTTCTTTGGAGCCCTAATAACACACGGGTGTTTGAGCATTATATTCCACACACATCTAAAAGTGATCAAATTTTACTTTTACAAATCTTGGTCGATTCCAGATCTATTCTTGTCAGAAAACCCCGCGTTCATTGGGAATTGTATTATAGAGAAACGCACTGTCAGATGTGTCACTCCTTTTCTTCTCGTATCACTCTCTCATAGTCATCATACTATCCAGACATGTATAAACTGTGGCTTTTCCTGCACCCACTGCCATTTGGCATCCGTATAGTAAGCTGTACAAAAGCCATCATCGCGTAGCAGGTAATTTGCAGAATATTTCTTCTTAACACAGACCAACAGACAGATTCTCTATCCTTCTCCAGTTCCCCAGTCTCGTGTAATCGCATGCCCATTGTGTCTTAAAGGCGTGTGATCTTGTAGAATGCCAGTGCTGTTCTTCTTCTTCGTCAGCGGTATTCTAAAAACGTGTCATTAATATTTAAGTTCAAAAGCTCCGATTTTCTTCTTTAGTGGTTGTGAAGTGTTCCATGGTTGACATCCGTATGTTGCCATAGAAAAGATGCATGTTCTAAAATTGTCACCAGCTAACCAGCTAATTAATGAACTAACTATCGAACTAACGAACGAACTAATTAACCTACTAACTAATCTACCTAGGCTGGACTGGACTAGACTAAACAGGACTAGACTGGACAGGACTGGACTGAACCGGACTGCAGACTAGAACTAGACTAGACATGACTTGAAATGACTTGACATTACTTGACTTGACTTGACGTGACGAGACGAGACGAGACGAGACTAACTTATACTCTCACTCACTCACTAAACACTCACGCTCTCACTAATTCCCACGCACACGCACATACACACAGAGAGAAAGAGAGAGAGAGAGAGAGAGAGAGAGAGAGAGAGAGAGAGAGAGAGAGAGAGAGAGAGAGAGAGATTTAAATTCCTTCTATTTATCTGCGAAGTAGCTGTCTCAGTGCCGAGAACCACTTCCTCGACAATCTTCCGGTCATCGCCCCTGTTTTCAGGCCACTTCTCTGCTCGCTTGAATAAAACTGGCCCTGTCTCCCTGTCTACCGGCGTTATAATCCGCCAGAGTGCGGGACAAGCAGGGAGTCTCTGTCTTACAGTAAATAATCCATAGGTATTGATTGACGCTCTGTTCGGACACAGACCCGACATGTATATCACCATTTTCTAACGGATTCTTTTGAACTCTGCCTGCCCCATACAATTTTAATATTAAGTCTCTATGATCTAGTTGAAAACTTACCTCCCTCTATCCAGAATGTTTTAATTCCTTATCTCACAGACAGTTATTATTTTAACTCCTTATTACTCATTCTCTTCCTCGCCTCTTCATCGTCTCCGTCAATTGCTTTTCAGCATCAGTTTAGAAGAGACATCCAGGAAGAGTTGGCGTATGATGCATACCTGTTGGTAATACTCACAGATTCCAACAGGCCATAGCCTGTGGGATGCACTGTTGTTCTCGTTCCCGCGTATTTAAACGATAACGCTCCGTGAGGGATATTGTCTTCTTATAATCCTGTTACATGACCAAACAGTCCGAATTGCTATTTATACGGATTGCCACACAATAGTTAGTTAGTTAGTTAGTCGACAGATCATCCTCATTGCACATCGAACCATTCAGTCCATAAGTGCTCGGATCCTCTCCTCAGCAAATCCCGCAGCGTGTAGCGGCTAATAACACCAGTTCTGTGTTGGTTTATCAATCTTCTTTGGCTTCATGCGTAGTGTTCTTGTTTGGCCACCCCTCTTTTAATTTGCTGTTCTCGCAGTCTGGCCATGGTTGTAGATTCACAGTCATCACTTGGTTCTCGCACAAGTCTTACTTCTCGTAGAGCATTCAGAATGTCAGCCTGGTCCATGGCGCGCCCGCCCTCCACAGTAGCCTTATCCGCGAGCTTGTCAGCCCGCTCATTTCCGTGTACTCCCGCATGCCCTGGCACGAAGATGAAACTAATATTTGTCAGCCGAGACCGCTCCAGAGATAGCAACCATTCTCTTCGGATACAACCCATCTCTATCCTATTGAGCATGCTCATTGAATCGCTAAGGAAACATGCTCTAGTGAATGACAATATGTTGACTTATGACAGATTGCTGCATGACAGGTTGCAACATGACAGAGTGCTACATGATAGACTGCTACATGACAAATTGCTACATGACAGGCTGCTACGTGACAGATTGCTATATAATAGGTTGCTAAATGACAGACTGCTGCATGAATGGTTTCTACATGGCGGATTGCTACATAATAGGTTGCTACATGACAGATTGCTGCATGAATGGTTGCTACACGGCAAACTGTTACATGATATGTTCCTACATGACAATTGCAACATTATAGATTGCTACATGGCAAATGACTACACGAGTGGATGCTGTAGGACGGCATCGCGGAGAGAGCGAAGAAAACATTAAACGTACACTGCAACATTTGCATAGAGCGACCGAGCACACTTGGGTCAGTATGGAATGCAATGACGTTAGTTCACGTTATTAAAAAAAATGACGGAAATAAGATACACGCATTTACAAGTTCTAATTGACAAGAAGAAAGAATTAGATGTCAATGACAACAATAGACAACAAAAACGAAAAGTATGTTGATATATTAATTTGAAACAGCCAATCATTTAATTCCAAATTACTTGGTCGTCTCATTTACATATACAGTTTATTTTGACATTCGTGTATTTCCAATAATTAATTAATTAATGTCTAGTTACTACTTATTGTCGTCTATGAGTGCAAATATCTACTTTAAAATGTCATTCCATTGATATAAGTGCGAGGGATACAACATCATCTTACTGGGGTATTGATTGATGTATTGTGCCTTAACATATACCAGGCCATGACATTTTAGATACGACCAGATCCTACTATGCTCAGTGTCGATACTTATATAAGAGATTGAGTCTAGGCCAAAGCCAGTCGGTTGTGAAACATATCAAACTCTGCACCTACTGGGGTCTAAGTTAACTGAAACTGCAGATAAACGAGACCAATGAGCACTTCACAATTATAGCTTTCAACTCTTGGTATAGTGTTACAGAATTATAGCATTCAATTCTTACTATAGTGCTTTCTACTTTTAATATAATTTTACATAATTATAGTTTTCAAGTCTTATTATAGTGTGTACACAATTATAGTTTTTAATTCTTAATATAGTGCCATACAATTATGACTTTCAATACGTATTATAGTGCTATACAATTGTTGTTTGTCCATCAAGAATGATGATGACCATTCATTTCATCCAGTGGGGTTGAAAGTACGGAGCCGTGAGTTCTAAGATGGCTGATAAGGCCTATTTTGGCTCGAAATGTTCTTTGACAATGTGGGCAAAGAATGCTTGACATTCCAGGAGGAGGATCTCCTGCAGTGGTTTTTCTGTCCAGCCTTTTATTTTCACAGCTCTTGCAATCCTGGTTGCTTCACAAGTGACTGCACCCTTATGTAATGATGTACGCCACGAATTACGGTCTTTAGCAGCAGTCTCCCAGGTGTCAAGATGAATTCCAAAAGCTTTCAGTGAGATTTTCAGTGTCTTTAAAGGATTTACTCTGGCCGCCTTGGGAGCTTTACCACAACGCAGCTCGCCGTAAAACATTTGTTTAGGGAGCCTGTGATCTGGCATACGAGTTAAGTGACCAGCCCAGCGAATCTGATTTTTCATTAGTAGAGTGTGGATACTGGGCATGGACGCTCTTTCTAGAACTTCAGTGTCTGGGATCTTGTCTTGCCATTTAACCTTCAATAGCTTCCTAAGGCAGACAGTGTGGAAGTGGTTTAATTTCCTAGCATGTCGCTGATAAACAGTCCATGTTTCACAAGCACAAAGCAGTGTGGGTAATTCAACTGCTTTATATACTTTCAGCTTTGTTTGCAGGCTTATTCCATTTCTGTCCCATACATTCTTGTACAGTCTGCCAAAGGCCGCTCTGGCCTTGGAGATTCTTGCATTCACTTCGACATAAATTGTGGCAGCTTGTGACACAGTGCTGCCAAGATAGATGAATTTGTCCAAAACACTTAGTCTATGACCGTTCACCTTGATATTCGGCACGGTGAGATTATTCCCTGGAGCTGGCTGGTACATAACTACAGTCTTCTCCAAGTTGATATTGAGCCCAAAGTTGGCACAGGCATATGAGAAAGCTAAAACATTGTGGTGCATGTCTGCCTCTGAGTTGGAATATAGAGTGCAATTATCAGCAAACAGCAGTTCTCTGACGGTGTCGCTGTTAGTTTTGGTTATGGCTTTCAGCCTTCTGAGAATGAACATTGTCAACTATGACATTCAATACGGATTTTAGAACTAAACAATTATGCTTTTCAACACATATTATAGTGCTATTTAATTATGACATTCAACACGTATTATAGTACTAATTAATTATGACTTTCAACACATATTATAGTACTAATTAATTATGACTTTCAATATGTATTTTAGTGTTAAACAATTATGATTTTCAACAAGTATTATAGTGCTATATAATTATGACTTTCAACACAAATTACAGTGCTATACAATTATCACTTTCAACACGTATTAAATTGCTATATAATTGTGACTTTCAACCAGTGGCGTCACTGGGGTTGGTGTCACCCAGTGCGGTAAACTCTTGGTGTCACCCCTCTAGACTTTCACCATGGTCTTCTTCCGAGTGTTCCTGTACCATATATAATCGCATATAGTAATGTTTGTAAAATAAGTCAAAAAGTTAATAAGGACTGTCAAAGACTCGACCACATCCCCTCCACTAGGAAGGGCAGTCATTCGTGAAGAGGCCAGGAGGGGATAGGGTGCCCGAGGGAAGAGCAGGGAAGAGGAGGTGATAGGAGATGGTTAACCATTTCCTGCATGAGACACGCAGGCGGTGTTCAGAGAGTTAACACTCTAATCACAATAACATCACGCCTCGTGGTAGCCATAGGGAAGTTGAGTATACACTCAACAGGCCACGTCTACCATCGGCGTGCGACGTGAGGCGACACGCACCAAGGTGAAAGTCAATCCGCGTGGTGTGTGACCGCGGAAGGGAAGATTGTCAGACGGGAGACGGGACCTCTAGTGTACACCTCGTTAGAGTAGCGATAGGGTTTTTTCTTGTGTTTATTTGTGTAGAAAGTTAGCTTAGTGGTTAGCAGCTCGTGATAGATAATACTGTGTGGCTTTATGTTGTGTGTTTCAATAGCGACTGGTCAATGTAGCGAGCCAACGGCAATAAAATGTACCATTTATTTTCCTCGCACACGACTTGCAAGTTGTCTTGTATTGGTGTGCCAGAAGTACCCGATGATGCCTGTCAGTTGAGTTGTTGACAGGCAAGGGTAATTGTGGTGTCAGAAAGTGAAGCCTGAACGAAAAGTTCAAGCTAATCCACTCTTCCACAGGGCTCCAGACTAGGGTTTAATTTTTGTAGTAACGATAATTTATGCAGACAGGAGAATTTGCGAGCTAGAAATATGCCTATCGTGACAAAATAGTGTTTAATTGTGTTTATGATACATTTATTTAATGAAATCATGTATTCGTCAAAGCTGTAAGTATTAATATTCTTATTTTCTGATATTTATTCATATATTTACCAATTTATTCTTGAATAAGCACCAAACATGATTCAGGGCGGAGCATATAAACTGGAAATAAAATTAATATTCCGTAACAAGGAACAAATATAGAACATCATAGAGACATAGCTAAATAAACAAAGTAGTCCAGATCAACGCTAGCTAAAGTACTAAACAGCATGGCTACTTTATCTGATTTTATAAAAGCAGGTAAAGATCTAGAATACACAGGAAAAGAGCTACAACAATATGCAGATCAGAAATTTAAAGAAGCAAAAGAAGAACAAACACGAAAAGAGAATGCAGAGAGAGACGAACGCGCACAAGAAAGAGAGCGAGATAGACAACATCAAAAGGAAATTGCTCAACTAGCTGAAATAACAAAACAGAAACAGCTAGAAGATGACAAACAGATTAAGCTAAAGCAATTAGATCAAGAGAAAGAATTAAAGCAAAAAGAGATAGATGAAATGGCAAGAGTGAAAGAAAAACAAATTCAGGTAGAATCAGAGACACAATTAAAGATGAAAGGCATGGATGTAGACTCACACGCAGAGATCTCTGCCACTAAACTAAGAAGTCAGCAAGAAGAAAATAAGTTCAACAAATACAAAAATATTATCAAACCATATTGTAAAGATGACTCCATATCAGCCTGGACAGAAAATGTAGAGTATCAATTTAAATATCACCAAGTTCCAATAGAAATGTGGGCCATGCTTTATATGAAGAATCTGAGTGGTGAGCCCCTTAAAGTGATAGAATCTATACCAACTGAGCTCAGATCTAATTATCAATACATCCATGATAGGATTATGCAGCACTTTTTACTTGATGCCCCTGGGTATCAGGTTCAGTTCTCAAATTTAAAACCTAAACCTAGTGAAACCTTTATTGATTATGTTTCTAATGTACAGAGTGTACTAGACAGGTGGCTTAAAGCAGCTAACATAGGAAAAGACTTTGATAGATTAAAAAACTTAATTGCTATGGACAAGGTTATATCTACCATACCTTCTCCTTTTGCCAAATTTTTTCAGCAGTCAGACATTGAGAACATCCAACAATTTGAGAAAAAAGGCTCCGCATATTTTTCTTCCAACAGAGATATTTTTAAAACTTCAAATGACTCTGAGATAGTTTCTTTTGTGAAAGACCAATCAAAAAACTACCAGAGTAACAGAAAGCCTTTTCAGAAGTATGATAAGAAAGACAGAAAAGTTTCCAAATGCATGTACTGTCAACTGATGCACGACACTTATGCTATGTGCGACAAATCGCCGAATTATCCGGCGCATCTTGAAAATGTGATCAAGAAGCAGCAAAGCAAACGGTCTGCATACAGGCGGGCAATCAAATGTTTTTTTTTGTTCCTGTTATGGCCATTATTCTAATAAGTGCCTTGGCCGCCAACGTTTGAAAGCTAACAACGCTATGTTGATTGACACCTCGTCAGATAGTGGTAGTGAGAATGAGTGTGAGATTGAAAGTGACTTACCAACGAACCAAGCAGAGGATGTGTGTGCTGCTAACGATATTTTAAGCTTTGACAGCTGTGAGCGATGTCACCAATTCCATGCAGACGGAAGACTAGAATGTGGACATACAGTATCATGCTTATCTGAGAGTGTGAATGCAGCATTAGCCTCCAGAGGCAAGTTAGTGTTCCACAATGCAATGGTCAATGATGTACCATGTCAATGTTTGCTGGACAGCGGCAGCACCCTTATCGGTCTTCGGAAAGAACTAGTGAGTCCGGGTGATTACACAGGTGACACTGTCAAATGCCGAACCTTTTCGGGTAACATTGAGACTTACCCTTTGGCAAAAGCCCGTATTGATTCTCCTTTTCTTTCTGGTACCTTTACTTGTGCAATACTTAACAACCCTTGTACTGATTTAATTTTGGGGTGTTTACCTCAACTGAAACAATGTACTAATGAGGAAATAGTTGTATGGGAGAAATTAAATGCAGCTAAGGCAACAACCAGAGTTGACACTTCAAAACACCATGACCCATTACAAGATGAGACACTACTGATGCTTTGTCCAACCAGCACAGATGACACAAACACACATAAATTTATACACCAGCAGAAATCTGATCTTAATGTGTCTCCATATTTAAATTTAATGAAACAAAGAGCCAAAGTCACCAAACATACAACAGTGTTCTCTAGACTGAAGAATGACATTTCAACCAGATGTTATACTATAGGTAACCATGAACAGGTGTTACCTGAACAACACCGTTTAACTGTGCTAAAGAATGCACATAAAACACCGTGTGCTGGTCATCTTGCATACAACAATAACAGGCCAGGTTTTTTCAATAATATAAAATTATTTTGTCATAATGTATTTGCTTGTAATGTCTGTCAACAATTAGTACGAAAGTTTATAGGTGGACATCCTACAGCTGAAGTACAACCCTCTACACTGGCACCCAAGCCATTTGATAGAGGAAGGGTCAGTTCTACCACAAGCACACAAACAAAGGTGCGAAAACAAGTGATCTTGAACTTGATCAAGACAGATTTAGGCTACTTCCATACAAACGAAATGGCAAGGACCATTCAAGGTGGTACATAACCATGGTACATGTTGACGATGAAATATCGATAAACAGACACTTAGAGATATTCCATGTCAACATGCGGAAACCTTACTTTTCAAGACAAGAGACAGAAGTAATAACAGACGAACACAGTGCATCCACACCTAGTGATCAGACGACAGACATACATAGCGCAACTACACTAGTTAGCGAGACTGGCAAATCCGACGAGGGGCATACATGTAGTGAACTTACAGAATACACATGAATAAATCAGAATACTGATGACTGGACAATACACATACTGAAACTGAGACATGCCTTTGACAGAGTGCGACTCTTCGGTCTCACTGTCAAACCAAGCAAAGTCAAATTATGCCTAAAATAAATTCATTTCTTGGTTCATGTCATTTCTTAAGTCCAACTATAGACAGACCTGAAAAGTAGTACCAAAATTATGAATCTGACCATGTCTAACAGAAAGAAACAGGCCAGAAGCCGTTTGGGATGAGTAAATTACTCAGAAATTACAACTATATTTTCCAATGTCTAAAAACATCTTCTGTAAATGAAATGTGAAAGATGCATTATTAATTCCTGCATTGTCAAAATTGAAGATTCTTTTTTGTAAATATTCCAATCCCTCCGCTTGCCTAATCCTAGGCTCATTTATTATCTTAGGTCATATGCCAGCAGAATCTCCATCACTGCAGTACTAGGCCAATTTTATAATATCTTCCATCCGATTTGCTACGTGAGCCGTAAGATCACACCTGCCGAGTCCAGATATTCCAGATCAGAGTTGCAAGCCCTAAGCGTCATCTATGCGTTGAGAAAGCTCCATCGATTTCTGGCGGGTGTGCACTTCATTGTCCAGACCGACAATTCTCCCATCACGGTCATCCAGAGTGGTGTGCATCAAAATGACCGGATATACAGGTGGTCACTAATTTTACCATCTGGGGTAGAAATACCTGAAATCCCACATATAAATGTAGAGTGATAGTTAGTACATGAATAAATTAGAATATGCTATGTAAAATAGTTTACATATAGATCCACAATATGTGCGTAATCATGTACCAAGAACAGTGAACTGTTAGGTGTCCGTAGATATCAGATGGAGAACTGTGCTGCTAAACTTAGATATCACCGTGTGAACTAGGACAGCTCATTTCCAACTAAGCTCCATTCCGGTGTATCATTTATGTGAAACGCAGAAAACAGTGTCAGAACAGTGCTTAATTACAGACACAAAAAGACTGAGCTACGACACCAGTGAACTCTACACGTGCACTACCGAGAGAACACTATGATGACTGTGTAATGTATTTCAGATACCCAGGCAAAGTGTGTAGATATATTATGCCTATACAACCGAAGTACAAACATGAAGGCAAATACTAACCTGTGGAAACTGAATACCCATGTATATAAACTTAATGTGATATGTAAAATAATAATTTTTTTTAAAATAGTTATAAATTAGAGGTAGAATTAGGTAATATAATAGTTCTCATTTATTTTAATAGGATAGTTAGTACAGTAATTAATCCATTTACTTAGCTTAGAATTAAATTAAAATATTAGTTTAGGCATAAAAATAGTTAATTACAAGTTAAATTAAATTTATAATAGGAATAGTACCATTTAGACTGTTATATTTCATTTAGCTTCAGTTAGTTTACTTTATTCCATCTTAATAAAACCACACCATCCATCAAACATAACCATTTATTAGTATCATCATTTTACATCATGATAGTTTAAAAATATTATATAAGTGAACATACATCATTTACAACATCTAGAGTAACATCACCCATATAATTTCTTTGCGCACTTAAAAACATTATTTAGCATAGTAGTTAGAAAAATGCATAATTTGTATTCACATCATCCATGTAATTAAGGTACATAACTCACATTACAACAATTACATTTAATTAGTTAGATTACATCCCTTAGATTAGATAAACATAATAATTAGTATAAACAGATCATATAATTAACATAACAAATTTAATAAATTAGTTAATACATAGTTATAGAATTAGTATTACTAGTTTAGAATGTAGAGTTATGTTAGTGGTATATACGTGATGATGAGATCAAGGGAACAAGCCACCAACCCTGTCTCATCTGTGTAAATATATTGTAAATATATGACTTGTGCAACGACTTTCGCACAGTCATTGGGCTCCACTATCTCAAGCTGAGCCAAACCTGTACAGTGTCACTCCAAGGTTTTTAAATAAGCGGAAGAATTAGTGTGGAAGGATAAAAGATGTGTGACAGAATTAAGGGTGAATGAGTATGACAGAAGTGTGAAAGGGAGAGCGAATGGAAAATAGACGGGAAAGAGTGAGATCATTCAGCGGGGTCTTCTGCTGCCGGGCTCGACTTTTAATATGTGGCTGTGTTAATGTTGGTTCTCGTTGGTGAAAATGT
The DNA here is from genome assembly GCA_014155875.1 of Cepaea nemoralis. NCBI lineage: Eukaryota > Metazoa > Mollusca > Gastropoda > Stylommatophora > Helicidae > Cepaea > Cepaea nemoralis. The sequence continues at coordinate 6,160 of JACEFZ010007621.1, read as the reverse complement.
GTTAGTGTGAATGTGTTGTCTGTAATATAGTTTAGAACTTAGATTACAGTATTTTGGGTTTCATAACAAGGAAATGTAGTCACGAATTAGGGTTATACACCTGTTTGTGGCCACATTTAACCAAATTATGACACTTAAAAAACTGACATACATACACATAGGAATTAGAAACATAGATTAAAAGTTAAATTAGTAGAGTAATTACATCCAAACACACAAACAACCAGTAAAACAAACAGATAAATTACATACACTTTTTCTAGATCAAAGGGAGATAACTTTGGGTCAGGGGACATAATAGACAACGAAAAACTAACTTAACAGTGAAATAATACTTTACCGCGCGGAAGCGAAATAGGTAAAGCCTGTCGCACACACTCTTGTATAATGGTTGTTAGATATTATATGGGGGACATGAAGCAATTCATGTGTTGACCCTAAGAAAGTCAACTTTGTATGGTAGTAAGTTAATTTACTATGTGAGGGCAGGTCTTATAAGACAACGGTCCGGTTCAGACATACCTCTAATAAGTATAATATAGCATGTGAGAAAGGGCTCACGCCAACCAGTCAAGCTTGTGGCGATTGCCAGTAGCCAAGTAAAGTTTTGCTACATTGTGACAATAGTCAGTAGAACTCTATTAGAATGCCCCAAGCCAGGTTATCTAGAGTCTTTGACAAAAATTAGAGACACTAATTTTTTTTTTTAAACCTCTTGCGTCACAACCAATGAGTGAAAATTGATGACGCAACACAAGAGGGGTGGGTGTGTGTCAAAGACTCGACCACATCCCCTCCACTAGGAAGGGCAGTCATTCGTGAAGAGGCCAGGAGGGGATAGGGTGCCCGAGGGAAGAGCAGGGAAGAGGAGGTGATAGGAGATGGTTAACCATTTCCTGCATGAGACACGCAGGCGGTGTTCAGAGAGTTAACACTCTAATCACAATAACATCACGCCTCGTGGTAGCCATAGGGAAGTTGAGTATACACTCAACAGGCCACGTCTACCATCGGCGTGCGACGTGAGGCGACACGCACCAAGGTGAAAGTCAATCCGCGTGGTGTGTGACCGCGGAAGGGAAGATTGTCAGACGGGAGACGGGACCTCTAGTGTACACCTCGTTAGAGTAGCGATAGGGTTTTTCTTGTGTTTATTTGTGTAGAAAGTTAGCTTAGTGGTTAGCAGCTCGTGATAGATAATACTGTGTGGCTTTATGTTGTGTGTTTCAATAGCGACTGGTCAATGTAGCGAGCCAACGGCAATAAAAATGTACCATTTATTTTCCTCGCACACGACTTGCAAGTTGTCTTGTATTGGTGTGCCAGAAGTACCCGATGATGCCTGTCAGTTGAGTTGTTGACAAGGACATAAGAAAGAAAACAAATTGAACAATATAACTTCAATACTTCAGGTAAAACATAAATAAAGAACTTCGACAAACTCGGACAAAGTTAAATTTTTGTTATTTTGCTATGTCTGCTTTGTCAAATTTGCAATTTTTTTATTTTGGTGTCACCCCTTGATGGTGTCACCCGGTGCGGCCCGCACCCCCCGCACCCCCCTAGTGACGCCCCTGCTTTCAACACGTATTACAGTGCTATACAATTATGACTTTCAACACGTATTATAGTGCTATATAATTATGACTTTCAACATGTATTATAGTGCTATACAAGCATGGATCTTAGTTATCAGCACCGAGCCTTCCAGATGACGTTCATGTCCGTCCATGTATCTCGGTCCTTCGTGTTCTGGATCAATCCTACTGACCTTACTCCTTTCAGACGATCCATAATAATTTACGCCAAGCTGAATCTACCTCTTCGACCCCCGGACTATTTCAGTGTTCACGATTTCTTCCAATGCCCCTCTTCCCACCACATCACCACAGAACAAAATTAAATCCCCCTTCTTTTCCACCCACCCTCCCACCACTACTACATGATCTTCCAACGCAATGATTAAAGATTTATAATCGGCTTGTTAAATACCGCTTAGTGCCAGGTATGCCATCATTATTGGTATATGGGTGAGGGGGAGGGACAACTGAAATATCTAACCTTTAAATTTGTAACTATATGTGAATATTCAGAAACAACGGGAGTGTGTGTGTGAGAGAGAGAGAGAGAGAGAGAGAGAGAGAGAGAGAGAGAGAGAGAGAGAGAGAGAGAGAGAGAGAGGGCAGAAGAACAGACATGCAGACAGACAGACCTATACATAGACCGGCGGGTAAGCAGACATACAGGCATAGATACAGATAGACATATAAATAGAGACCTAGAACCACCACACAGACAGACATACAGCCTGACAATCAGACAATCAGACAAGACAGTCAGCAGACAAATAGAGACAGAGACAGACAGAAAAAGAAACCTGCAACAAATGTCGGTTAAATCATATTGATCTCGAAGAATTAACTTCTGCCACGTCTTACACCTCCTCCTTCCTGCCTCATTACCCCTCCCCCACACTTTTCTCATTTCCTCCCTAACCCATATTTTACTCCACTTCGCTTCCTCCTCTCAATCCCAATGCATTTCTTGAAGCACCTCTACACGATGAGAAGATTGGGGTATGGAGTGCCGTAAGTAGAAAACATTTTATTGGACTAATTTTCTTCAACAACGCTATAAATGCCGATCGGTTCCGTACTGACATTCTGGAATCTTTTTTTTTTAGAACAGTTGAATTAATGGTAATTGAAGTAGGGTGGTTCCAGCAAGATGGTGCAACAGCACACAGATAGAGCATCATTGCGCTTTTTGGAAGAATTTTCGCAAAATAGCATATAATCAAGTGGAATTTGGCCTGCTCGTTCTACAGATCTAACTCAATTAAATTATTATCTATGGGTGTTTTTTTACATTAAATGTTTACAAAAATAATGTATACACTATTTAGGACCTGAAAGAAGCAATCGACATTACCATTCAAGAAATAACAACAGACACTTTGCAGAATGTATTTGACAATATGAAGAGACGTGCACAGTGATGTCTTGAAGCTCGTGGTGGACGTTTCCAACACCTGTCATAATGAATACTTCATTCGTACTTTCCAGCTTCCAATATAACAAAGTCAGATCATAGCAGCGACTATAGTAACTAATTTAATGCTAGGAGTGGCAGGTTTCTTCTGTACTGACTAGTAGGGCCGTGGGGTTTACCTAATCACATAAAGTGTCTTATCTGCAGAATTCTGTGGGAATTTTCTAGAAAGAAAATGTCGCGAGGAAAGGAACTGGCCATTTCAAGACACTGTTATATGGTCTAGAATATGCTTAGGCTTAATGTTTCACAATGCAACGGCAGTATTTGCCATGGGTCTAACTGTATATCTGTGAGAGAGAGAGAGAGAGAGAGAGAGAGAGAGAGAGAGAGAGAGAGAGAGAGAGAGAGAGAGAGAGAGAGAGATGAGAGAGAGATGAGAGAGATATGTGAGAGAAAGAGAGATAAGAGATATATGTGAGAAAGAGAGGTGAAAGTAATGAGAGAGATGAGAGAGAAATGAGATAGAAATGAGATAGAGAGATGAGAGAGATAATAGAGAGATGAGAGAGAGACAGAGATGAGAGGGAGATGAGAGATTAGAGAGAGAGATGAGAGAGAGAAATGAGAAAGATGAGAGAGATGAGACAGATAATAGAGAGATGAGAGAGATAATAGAGAGATGAGAGAGAGAGAGAGAGAGAGAGAGAGAGAGAGAGAGAGAGAGAGAGAGAGAGAGAGAGAGAGAGAGAGAATTTGAGAAACGGAGAATGTTTGTAGAAGTAAATAATTGTTAATGAGTCTGTGATTGTGAGTGAATATATGTGTATGCATGGGAGTTGGTAGTTGTATGTTAAAGAGTGGGTGCAACTGTGAGAGTTTGTGTAACTGATGTATGTATGTGGTTATGCATGTGTGCGTGTCTGTGCGTGTCTGTGTGTGTCTGTTTGTGTGTCTGCCCGCCTGTGTGTTTCATAACATGGTAACATGCACTGTTTATGTTCACACCATTCATTTGAAAATGTTTTGTTTTCTATGTGAATGTAACATGCACAATAGATCATATATGTACGAAAGATGAGTGATTGGAGGGCCGATTGTAAGAGGGGCCTGCGTGCCTAATTTGTAACCGTTTGAAAATAAAGTTCTTTGGTTTGTTCTGCTATAGAGAAAAACGCTATGAGATATTCAAAACAATGTTTTCCCTTAGTGAATTTGGTATATTGCCTGGCATGTTTCGTTGCATCTCGTCATGTACATAATGCAGAAATCACGCAACATAAACTAAAGTAATTAGATAAATCCTTCAAGCTGAAATATACACATATTCACACAGTAACTTTAATTGTCTACCACGGTAATTTTAAACTGACTATCATGTCTTTCTCTTTTGCACAAAACTGGCTTCTGAAGATGATGTTCGGTTGTCTAGTCTGTAGATGTATACGCTGATAAAGTGACGGATCCTCTTTACACGCTTGAGGCATAATGGGTATGTTATCCTAGCCCCATATTGTTACAGACGAATCGGTACTCGAGGGTTGATGTGCTCAATCATTCTAGTCGTCTTTACATTCCCAAGACATGACACCCATTGTAGTCTGGGTGGACTTGAGAGCTTATGTAAAACAGCAATAAAATCTAATACTATTGAGAGGGGCGACTTCATTGCACCGGGTGTCACCCCATGTAACTCGGTCTCGCTCCGCAGAACAATAAGCCGCCTGCCAATAGCATCGTTCAAAACACAACCTCCATAACTCCTGCGATGACCCCCAGGATTCTCCTGAGAAATTGCATTCGTGCTCTAAACGACGCAGTCCAAAGGAACAACAAACCAACGACCTTCAGACTGCGAGGCAGATGGCTTAATCACTTCGCTATGGAGACAGCCCCCCCCCCCTCCTACACACACACACCACCAATTTTAAAAAGTCGTCTCAACAATAACTCGAAAACATGTCCATCGGGCCGACAGACAAGCGTACCAGCCGGGGCTCTACAGCTGCTATTGCTAGAATTTTTAGCGCTATATGTCTCGCTCTTACAGCGCTACAACATGTCTGGCTCTTACACACAGAAGAAGCAGTTTCTTACGCAAACTGTCAACAGACACATTATGAATGTTACACCCAATTCGTGGAACTGCCAGTTTCCTAGATTGAAGAAATGTCTGCCTATTTCGTAAACTGACGTCTTGTGTTGAACAGCCATGACCAGACAAGCAGTCTGAGACACAACATGCGATAAGGAGATTCTCTGTTTCTCTAAATTACAGCAAGCAAACGTTAGTGTATGCTGGGTACTCTGACTGATTATATCATTACGCTTGAGAGAATAATGTCCTTTACATGTGAGAATGTTAGTTTGCAGTCTGGTGCTTGAATCAGAAAGTAACATATAAGTAAAGATTGATTTCCCCCATTAACATTGTAATAATGTAAACGTGGTAACACAACTTCACATAATTTAGACAAAATAAAATTTAACGGAGAAAGCACAGGGAACAATTCATGTAGAAAGCATTAAGGTTGCTGCATTGAACGGGCGAATGAAAGGCACCACTTGACAGGTTAGCAATATAGGAAAGAACTCAACTACTGAGGACCAGAGCGGAGAAAAAACACCTCCGATCACATCAATTATCAATAAAGCTAAGGAGATCAGCGCAAACGTAACATTTTTTTTTAATACGTCTGGAAATCGGACGGTCGTAGAGTAGGGCCCAATTTGTTTTAATTCTGTTAAAATAAATGTTGTGGGTATTTTGTTCCGCCAATTCTCGTGGACGTCTCTTAATCTTGATGCATTTCATTAGTGTATTTATGTTACTTATGTTGTGATTATGCGATTTAAAAACAGACCGCCTTATGTTATCATACAATGGTATGAGTGACAGTCGTTCAGAAAGCAATGACAAACTTATTTAGTTGCATATCATTTACGGACGTAGCAGTCAACACCAACATTTGTCTGGTTTTTCGTGATTACTGGGAAAGTTTACTTTTAGTAGTTTAATGGCAAACTACTGAACGTAAATTTACCACACAAGAAATCACAAACAGCAAACAAACGCCGGAGTTGACTGCGACGTGTAAAGGATGTGCAAGTAACTTTTACGTTGGAAATTACTGTTGAACTGATAGCCATGGGGTTTGAATTCGTATAG
>JACEFZ010007620.1:0-60302 GCA_014155875.1 Cepaea nemoralis | reverse complement strand
GAGTGGGTTATACATCCCAACATTTGTTGATCTCGTTAGCCTGCTCTGCATTTGTTGACCTCCTTAGACTTCTCAACATTTCTTGACCTTGTTCACCTTCCCAGAATGTGTTGGCCTTCCCAGGTAAGGCACCATTGAAGCCAGAGACCGAACATCATACCCCTGCACGACTCTCAACAGCTAATGACATTCAGTTATGCCCAATGACTACCTCATAGAGAGCAAACAGACAGACATGGGCACCGCTGGGCACAGATAGTTGATCGGCAGCTGTACTGTGCTGCGACTGCTCTGTTTGTGTAGTCAGTCCAGTCAAGGAACCGTTCACAGGTCTCATGGTTTACAGGGTATATAGTGCTTGACCCATAATTTTGTAGACTGATTTGCACTCTGCGGTTGATATATTGAGTACCATGCCGGCCTCCTTTGCTTCCTCACACACCTTCTGGTACCCATTCTTGAGTGGGTTATCTTGGGAGCTCAAGTCAATTTAAAAATTGCTCCAGTGGGGTTTGCATCCATACTCACTGGGCTGGCAGGAGAGCATTTACCCACTAAGCTACCACGGCTCCCTGCGTACATTGTTATTTTGTTTCATGGTAAGACAAGTATCTTTAGTGGCAAGTCATTGAAGTGTTATTGTCTGTAGTAGTAGTAAGTGCCTGAAGATATCTGGACAGCCAAAATGAGTAATCTAAATGATTGGAAAGGAGACTAAGAAACGAAGACAACTATTCATAAACAATCAGAGCGGCAGTTGTAATGTTTAGGCCACATTGTGAGAAGAGAAAAAACTGGAGCATGTGACAGATGGAAAGATTTATTGAAAGAGAGATGACGGAAGGCAGTGAGAAAAAGGTTCTTTGAGAGGCATTTTGTCATAGTACAGTAATGTGCCAGTACACAAATTGATATATGCTTTTTGAGATCGCAGGATATGGAGACACATTATCACCTGTGAAAGTCACAAAGGCACTTGATGATGAAACCTTGACGAAACAAATATGTTAGGTACATAAAGACTTAAGAACAAGTTGATAACTTTTCCTGTGTTTTCCTGATAATTATTGAAATGTTCATTGTGAAGTTGAAGTAAAGATCTGGGATTGCAGGAGTGAACATTAAGTTGTGAAGTTGCAGTAAGATCTTAGATCGTAGAAATGAACATTAAGTTGTGACGTTGAAATAAGATCTAGGATCACAGGAGTGAACATTAAGTTATGAAGTTGAAGTAAGATCTAGGATCGCAGAAGTGAACATTAAATTGTGATGTTGAAGTAAGATCTAGGATCATATTAAATTGTGAAGTTTAAGTAAGAGTTAGGATCACATAAGTGAACATTAAATTGTGAATTAGAAGAAAGATTTAGGATCTACAGAAGTGAACATTAAATTGTGAAGTTTAAGTAAGATCTAGGATCGCAGAAGTGAACATTAAATTGTGAAGTTGAAGTAAGATTTAGAATCACAGAAGTGAACATTAAATTGTGAAGTTGAAGGAAGATCTGGGATCACATATATATCACATCTCTAATAAAAAACCTTGTCTTTAATATTCTGCTGAATGAGTATTTAATCATTCATGTAATCCCCAGGTTTTCTACTGTAGTGCTAGGTCTCGTTGCTCTGAAATTCGTCACGGTAGTCATTCACGGAGACGGTGAAAAGTTCTGCCCCGCTGTTCACAGTCTTCATCTCCAGGATATACATCGGGGAACACACAGGGATGTTCACGTTTCTCTCGCTCATTCCCATCATGCTGGGCTTGGCTCTGTGCTCCGTCTACGAACTCAGCTTTAACATCCAAGGCTTTGTGGCGGCCTTGCTGGCAAACTCGACTGAATGGTGAGGTTTAGAATGTGTACAATCATATGTTAAATTCATTGATAGACAAAGACTTAACTGGTTCAGCTATCTAGTGAGAATAAACCCAATGTCGCCAGCGACAAGAACATACAACATGAAAATGGAAACGTCAAGAGGCAGGGGAAGGCCACGAAAAAGATGGATTGATGGAGTCATCAACACTTTAAAAACCCACAACATCTACCAGGTGAAGGAACGAGCCCTAATTCAGAAACCAACTATCAAACAAGCCTACAACACCTAGAGGCATAGAGCAGTGATGGGCACAAGATGAACTGAAAGACACTCATAAGTCAATTCATAGAGTAACTGGTATTGACTGGCAATCATACACTTGGAAAAGATCGAGAACAGAGGACTTTGACATCAGTGAATCCACATCGCTGTCCAGGACTGAAGGACTTGGGAGTAAGAATTTGCATGGCAAGACGCGAGAGGTACATCAGGAAAACGAGGTGCCTCGTCAACCAACACAGAACTGGCACTATTAGCCAACGGACGCTGATGCATATGCTAGGGGAGGATCTGAGCACCTATGGACCTGTCCAGAGTACAATGAAGATACCCCAACTGATAACTGATAACACTTGGGAAAGAAATATGTGGCAAGATTTAGTGTGTTCATATTCAGTTGAGATTAATGAAAATAGAAAGTTTTACTTAACTATGTGAAAGAGATAAATAGTGTTCTAGGGTCATGTAACGAGAAGAGAGGCATTGGAGAACATCATGATGACTGGACAAATCAGCGGTTGAAGAAGCAGAGGCAGACCAAGAGAAATGAGCTGGATGGTCTCAGATGATGAGATGGGGGGACGGGGGATGTCATTAATGGAATTGATTCAGAACACAAAGGACAGATCTGTGGAGAGACAATTGCCTCTGCCACTCTGCAAGTCACATGATGGTGATATTGTAGGGAATATGACCAGCACATGGTAGATTGTCTTTGGGGTTGTCAAGGAGCGATGCTGTATCATTGAATTCTGGGAGCTGCTCCTGGCTTTTTGTTAGGTTCTTATCCAGTTGCTGCCTCCAGTTACACCAAGGATATCATTGCAGAGATGCAAACAGGATGACCGCCCATATATAACTAGGGATCTTATCCAGTTGCTGCCTCCAGATACACCAAGGACATTATTGCAGAGACACAAACAGGGTGACCACCCTTTTTTTAACCAGGGATCTTAATGGAAGCACAGGATAGTAACACTGTAACTTACTATGAGTAGATGGCACCACCTGCTTTCTGTCAGCCCCGAATGTTGGGTGGCACTCACCAAACCCGACACCCCACATTGTGCCAACAGCTTCGGGCGGAGGGGCGGGATTAGGAAGGTACAGGACTTTTGCTAGTGCAAGGAAATGCAACCTGAAGACTATATGTCATGGCAGGGCAGACCAGGCACTAAAGCCTTGGTTGGTTACTAGTCTAGGATCTAAGCTCTGACAGGCGGACAGTTAAAACATTGCTTTGCCGATCTGGCAGCTTCTGCAGCTGGTCTTGTTCCAGATGCATTGGTGTTACCTTTCCTCTGGGGTAAACTAGGCAGGCCGAGAGAGGGATCATGCTGCATGGGCAACGCATGGTCTCTACAATTCAGCCAAGGCTTTGTGCTGTGGAGAGGTATAACGCCATCCCTGGTCCCCGCCATTTATTATGCCTATTTATGAAGCACAATGTAACAAACTATCGTCCGTCAAGGCGGCCAGGTGCCAGTCAGTCAGTCAACCTTCCATGTCATAAGAGGAGGTTGGTGTGGGACTGGCACCCCATCCCGTTGATAACTTCATAAAACCCTTAAAAATATAGTCATAGCATGATCAAAGAAAAGGTACACCATATACTGTATTCCACAAACAATAATATTCAAATAAAGTGAGGCATTAGCAGTTATGCAGTTCCAGCCAGTTTTGTGCAAACAAAAAGACTTCATGTTAAATTTAAAATTATCATGGGGGTAACAGATGTTCCACAATCGAACAATACCTGTGACTGTTTTAATTGTTTCAGCGTAAGTACATGTGACAGATTATTTCACTGCAATTATGCAGGAAGCCAAAGAAGATTGATAACCCAACACAGAACTGGTGTCGTTAGCTACTACATGCTGCGGGATTTGCTGAGGAGGGGATCCGAGCACTTATGGACTGAATGGTTCGATGTGCAATGAGGATAATCTGTCGGCTAACTAACTAATTATCCACTGCATATGATATATATATAACTCTGCAATATGCACCTGATGAGATGCAGCGAAATATGCCTGGCAATAAATCATGCAATATATTTATTGTAGATTTTGTGTTTATCAGCTCTGAGGCGAAGGATGTACACATGCAATTCATACAGTGATATGAGTGCTGGTCGTTCAGAAAGTAATGGCAAACTACTGAACTTAAACTTGCTCATGGATCACAAACAGCCAAAAAATGCTGGGGTTGATTGCTACGTCCTGCATGCGACTAACTTACTTCTGTGTTTATAAAAAGACATAAGTTTATGTCTCATGTAAATGCCATTAATGAGTTGTCTACCTCAACACCACTAGCCAGAAGTGAGGGGACAGAAAATATTTACAACCTTGTCACTTCTTTGTCATCCCCAGCATGCAGAATGTCTACTCCAAGCTGTTGATCAGTGGAGAGAAGTACAGATACACGTAAGTAGATCTCACAGTCCATTTATTACACTCACTCTGCTGCTCGTCTTTATCCCCTATCAGAACATTGACCCTCTAGCAGTTCTTGCCAAGTCATCCTACATGTTGCTGTCACCTACAGTTTCCTCCATGTGCTCTCCATATTATGATTGATTGATTAATTGATTGATCTAGGAACCAACATCACAGCATTCGGGGCATTCCCATAGGCCCTCCGTCCCCATCCTCAGCAGCCAGTGAAGAATCCCAACATCAATAGTACCAGTAGCAATCTGATTATAAGTCCGTCTCGCCTTTCCTCTGAGCGTCGAGCGTCGGCCAGATCCCCTCGTCACTCCTCGCTGCCTCATTCTTGCCAGACAATGATGATCTGTTTGCTCCTCCGAGGTGTACACTTGCTCCCACAAGGCCGCAACCACGTCTGCCTTGTCAAGGTATCAATACTCCACCAAGTTTTGCAGAGCCAGCCAATCTGTCCGCCTGTTCATTCCCCAGCACACCGGCATGCCCCATGAAAAGATCTAGGCGATGCTTGCCACCTGTGACCTCCGAAGCAAATCAAGCCACTCTGCACGAAGCATGCCTGTCCTCACCTTCCTCAGCATGCTTTCTGAGTCAGTTACAATCATGATGTGTGTGTGTGTGTATCGTATTCTCGATCCAGCGGAAATCTACAGTGACCGCCTCCACCTCCATTCTTAAGCTAGATGTTGTGGTATCATATGCCAGGCTCTCCTGCACCAAACATCGGCCATTAGCTTTTGCTAAGAACCCCCAGGCACTTCTCCTACCTCTCGACACCGAACCATCTGTGTAGATAATCACATCACCCGAGTGAGCATTGTCCTGAATTAGTTGCTGAATTTCCACTTCTGTGGCCCCTGCTGGCCACTCCCTGCACTCCCGGCTCAATGTGATTATAACTCTGCACAAGTCTGACTGCTCCGCTGGCACTCTGACCCACTCCTGTCCTCGCCTAATGTTCTCCAAGATGCACACATGTCTGATCGTATCCTCCACCTGAGCCATCCATGATTTCCCTCTTATCAGTCGCTGACCCTTAACTGCGTCCAGCGCCTCATGCAAAGGGTGATCTGTGTCTGTAGCTACTCTGAGGTATGCCTTCGCCTGCATCACCTTGAGCCTACCTGGATGTAGGTCGGCAGACCAAGGATGTAACGCATACACACTACTGGGGTGTCTCTGGTCCATATTATAGTACTATCTTTCTTTTCCCAGCTCTATAGCCAAAGGGCGGTGAATGTATTTCACAAATCCTGTACATACCCAGTTGAGGGTTCAAAATCAGCTTTGAAATCAGACCATCTTGCGTTGATTTTTATGGTATGGGCGTTGGTCATTCAGAAAAACCTGGCAAACAACTGAACGTAAAAATTAACGTTAAAAAACATTTACAGCCAAAAAATGCTGGGGTTGATTGTGATGTCCTGTAAAATGTAAATACAGCTAACTTAACTCTCTGACATTCAGGGTTAGTGACTTATTGCATAAGATACTTGTTGCATAACAGGATTTGATACCAGTTATACAGTGTTTCACACGCATTTGTTAGTTAGATTCCGCAGAAGACATTGATGATGTGTGTTTTGTTATCCCAGCCCAGCAGAGCTGCAGTTCTACACCAGTATTGCCAGCATTGTCGTGCAGATCCCTGCCTGTTTTGTGATGATGGATCTGGACAAAGTCCATCGCACCTTGGACATCACTCTTCTGATGTCACTGCTTGTGAATGGAATTTTCTTTCATTTCCAGTCAATCACGGCGTACGTGCTCATGGACTACATTTCACCTGTTACTTACAGGTAGGTGTTTTGTGACTTACGGTAGTTGTTTTGTGGCTTAGGGTACGCTTGTGGGAGATTATCTGGCAGACACTTGGCAACTTGCAGTGACAGTAACGCAGTGGCCTGTTGGGTACGTATTTAGTGCTTTGCGGATGTTCATGGAGTTGGTTAGCATTTAATAGCTTGTGGGCAGGCATTTTTTGTTTGTTTGTCCATCAAGAATGATGATGACCATTTATTTCATTTGCCTTTAGTAGTAGGCATTTAGTAATCATGAGTAGACATTTAATGATTGTGGGTAGGCTTGGCTTGTCCTTGTGGCATGGTCGAGACAGAAACACAGAGCTGATCCATGACTCTGGTGATTGAATGAGATGGCAGAACATGACCCCCCCACGCTTACCGGCATGGCACAGGATGGATGGATGGATGGATGGGTAGGCATTTAGTGATCATTGACAGAGATGTTAATCATGGGTAGGCATTAATTTTTAGGTAGACAGTGATCATGGGTAGGCATTGGCATTTAAGTAGACATTTAGTGATAATGGGTATGGGTAGGCATTGATTTTTAGGTAGGCATTTAGTGATCATGGTTAGGCTTTGACTTCTGGGTAGACATTTAACTTCTAGGTAGACATTTAGTGATCATGGGTAGGCAGTGACTTCTAGGTAAACATTTAGTGATCATGGGTAGGCAGTGACTTTTAGGTAAACATTTAGTGATCATGGGTAGGCAGTGACTTTTAGGTAAACATTTAGTGATCATGGGTAGGCAGTGACATTTAGGTAGACATTTAAGGATCATGGGTAGGAATTGACTTCTAGGTAGGCAATTATTGATCATGGGTAGGCATTAACCTCTAGGTATACATTTAGGGATCATTGGTAGGCATTGATTCTTAGGTAGACATTTAGGGATCATGTGTAGGCATATGTTCTTGTGTTGTTTGTAAAGTGAGCTTAGTGGTTTCAGCCCTGGAAGTGTTAATCTTCATGTTACAGTCACAGGTAGGAAATCACTATTCACGCTCATCAGCTCACAGACCAGTTCCTTGCTTGTCACTGTTCTCCCTTCTTTCATGACACTTTATATTTTATTTTTGTCATCGTCATCATGCCACCATGCCAGCCGGTGCAGGTATTCATGTCTCTCCACAGAGCTTGGTCCTTGATGTCTTGCATCAACTCCACTAATGATATTCCTCCATGCCACCATGCCAGCCGGGGCAGGTATTCATGTCTTTCCACAGAGCTTGGTCCTTGATGTCTTGCATCAACTCCACTAATGATATTCCTCCATGCCACGTCTCAAATTAACATCATTTCTCTGTTTACCTCTGCCTTTTCTCCCACTGATCTTTCCAGTTTTCGTTATATTTCCCAATGTCTTGTCTTCTCATTACACGACTAGAGAACATTGTCTCTTTCTCATAGTTGTCGTAATGTTCTATTTTCACTAGCCTCTTCCAGGCAATCATTGTTAGTTACTCTGGCATTCATCTCAGGAACTACATCTCAAGCTCTTAATTTATTCATTCGCATTCAGGATTTACTTCTAGACAGCAAACAGGTTCTATACAACATATCATCTCTCTCTTACAATCGTGGCAGTGACTTATTACGTAAGATATTTTTCATTTTCTTAAATCCAGTTTTGTATCTAGCATAAATAATTATTATCAGCATATTCATGTCTTGCCTGAATATTAATATTATAATTCTCTCTTTCTTTTCCTGTTTGTAAACCTAGCGTGGCCAACACAGTCAAGCGTGCCTTCCTTATATGGCTTTCAGTCTTCCTATTTGGCAACCCCGTGACATTGTTAAGTGGCCTTGGAACTGTGACTGTCACAGTTGGAGTTTTGCTGTACACGAAAAGCCAAAGAGCATGATCTACATCTGTTGGAAGTGCGGGAGAAGTATAAAAACAACATAATTAACAATGAGGTGCAGCTTTGATTAAAGTTGTGTTGCCAGACAAGTATGCATGTACATTAGAAGTTAGAAGTAAGCTCAGAGTAATTTCCCTTGCTTTCAGACATGCCGCTGTTTAAAAAGAATATGAGGAGATACACTTCTTGATTTGTGTGTTAATGTGAGATGTTTTGTATAAGGTGGAACATGTGCATGTGTCTGTATACTCCACAAACAAAATTAGGGAGTGAGAAGGGTGGGGTATGATAGAGAGGTTGGCCAAGGATAATTTTAGTGAACTGGTGGTTGAGGTGATGAAAGATGGCCAAGGATAATTTTGGTGAACTGGAGGTTGAGGTGAAGAGATGTGGCCAAGGATAATTTTGGTGAACTGGAGGTTGAGGTGAAGAGATGTGGCCAAGGATAATTTTGGTGAACTGGAGGTTGAGGTAATGAGACATGACCAAGGATAATTTTGGTAAACTGGAGGTTGAAATGATGAGAGATGGCCAAGGATAATTTTGATGAGCTGTGGAGGTTGAGGTGAAGGGAGGTTAGTCAGGGATAATTTTGGTGAACTGTGGAAATTGAATTGAAAAATTGTGGACAGATTTTGGGTGCCTTATGACAGAAGTTAAATGAAGAGAACAATTGTTTGCTGTCCTGCAACAAGTCATTTATGTGTAATAGGTGTTAGAACAAGAACAGATGTATGTGGAAATATACCAAGAGACAGGGAAAAATAGCGATTTGAGAGACAACCGGGTGAGTGAAGGCGGTGTGAGGAGTATTGCTCTCACTAAACTGCCAGTGCACATAGTGTTATCTTTACTGCACATATTTTTGGCTATGTGCACAAGCAGACACTGAAATTTACTTGAAAATCAAAATTTCGCTCACAGCATTAATGCCAAAAGCTCATGAAATAGAATGTTTGCTCACAACATTCCAGTTTATAGAGAACAATGCTCATGAGACTAATGTAGCAAATTTAGAATTGATTGAATGAATTTAGAACGTGACCTCAGATCAGCAGATCTGAAAAATGGCCCAGGGTTTTGATATGTGATATCTGCAGATTATGCTGATTTTCTCCACCTTTCCAGATGAATAGAACATTGTAACATTTACAATAATTTAAACATGTTTTAAATTGGATACATAAGGTAGTTTGTTGGATATCATTTTTGTTTGTATTTATGCATTCCCCAACAAACCATGGACAGATACTTACTAAGTTACTGATACCCTATCTCTGCCATATATTGTTCTTGATGCTCATCTGTAAGTGTATGTTCGTGTGAGTGTTAGTTAAGAGAATGCAGCATTTAATTTTTAACCCTTTACCTGGGCAGATCGGCCATTTCCGTCCGGTCGCCGGTACGGGCAGACCGTCTGAAACCGCCCGTTACTATTATGCATTGTAAAAACGCGAACTCGCGGCTTTCCGATACTTCCGACGGCTACTTTCGCTTTCGCCGATAGCTTGACAACGTGGCCGCCATTTGTAAGCGCCTAGTATGAATTTGAACGGGTATTTTTTATCAGTTTTCGGGGTTTTTACGCTTAGTTTTTCAAAATGGATTTCGGCGATTCTTCAAGTGATAGCTGAGATTTCGCTGGGCTTCAATTTAAGTGACATTTAAGTGCACGAAGTTGACTATTAATCTGGAGCTAGATATCAGTGAAAAGCGTTACTTTGCATTAGCAGTCGTGAGTCGGACTTTAAAGAAAGTGATTATGATTCTGAAAATGTGTTTGTAAATTGCCTGTATAGATGACTGACAATCACCAACAACGTGTCATATTTTGTAAATATTTGTGTTCATGTATGGATTAGCTGCAACGTTCACGTGAGTAAAATATTCTGCATGCTTTTCCCGTCATTTTGCTGTTTATTTGACTAAAATCTGTTGACTAACAACTTATACGTGATGTTTTTACTAACGTAACCCAAAATTTGTCCGAACCTGAAAATTCTTCTTGCCTGTTCAGGGCTACAAAACAGACAAACGTCTGCCCTGTAAAGGGTTAAGTTGACTGCATCAGAAATCAATGCCTGGTTAATTTGCCCAGGTAAATTGCTTTAAAAGAAATGGAGATGATGTGGTTACTAAATAAATACAGTGACAAGATAATTGAATGCTGTTACCTTCAACTTATCTACAGTCCATGTACTTGTATAATGGTAGCGAGACCTGTTTGGACTGTGTTTAGTTGATTGGTTAACTGGTTGGTTGGTTCGCTAATTGACTGATTAGTTGGTTGGTTGATTGGTTGGTTGGTTGCCATGGTCAAGAAGAATTTGTTTCAGAATCTCAGATGTCGCCATGTTTTTTTTGTCTTTGTTTCCACATGTCTGTAATTTTTTTGCCTAGAAATCAATCTACATAGTTGTAAATATTTGCAAGCAAAATAATTCGAATCAGGGAAAAGTGTAACAATCAGAATGGTTTGTATTGACTTTGATTTTGTTTTCTGTCATTTACAGTATGATCTCTGGCTCGTAGCTCGGAGACATATTTTGCTCTTGTTTAGTCCTTTCTTTTCCACTGTTGACACCCTGGAGGTGCCATGTTATCTTGGGAAGTCTTTCTTCTGGGACCATGGAGTGTAGAGATATTTGAAAATCCTATTGGATGTTGAAGATGTCACGGAAAACGTATCTTACTTATAATCCCAACAGGGAGGATTCCAAACAGTAAATGTTACGGAGATGACGAGGTTTGTTGGTTGGTTGGTAAGTTGGCTGGTTTGGAATCCTCTGGGAGATGTGAGTTTAGCTCTTATGGAGTGAGTTGGTGTAGAGACATACTGCCTGACCCAGTCCCATAGTGTTATCTCCATGGGGAGTGTGTTGGTGCA
This sequence comes from Cepaea nemoralis, assembly GCA_014155875.1. Lineage (NCBI taxonomy): Eukaryota > Metazoa > Mollusca > Gastropoda > Stylommatophora > Helicidae > Cepaea > Cepaea nemoralis. Next base: position 49,186 of record JACEFZ010007620.1, on the reverse strand, counting down.
GAGACATCCTGCCTGACCCAGTCCCATAGTGTTATCTCCATGGGGAGTGTGTTGGTGCAGAGACATCCTGCCTGACCCAGTCCCATAGTGTTATCTCCATGGGGAGTGTGTTGGTGCAGAGACATCCTGCCTGACCCAGTCCCATAGTGTTATCTCCATGGGGAGTGTGTTGGTGCAGAGACATCCTGCCTGACCCAGTCCCATAGTGTTATCTCCATGGGGAGTGTGTTGGTGCAGAGACATCCTGTCTGACCCAGTACCATAGTGTTATCTCCATGGGGAGTGTGTTGGTGCAGAGACATCCTGTCTGATCCAGTCCCATAGTGTTATCTCCATGGGGAGTGTGTTGGTGCAGAGACATCCTGCCTGACCCAGTACCATAGTGTTATCTCCATGGGGAGTGTGTTGGTGCAGAGACATCCTGTCTGACCCAGTCCCATAGTGTTATCTCCATGGGGAGTGTGTTGGTGCAGAGACATCCTGTCTGACCCAGTCCCATAGTGTTATCTCCATGGGGAGTGTGTTGGTGCAGAGACATCCTGCCTGACCCAGTCCCATAGTGTTATCTCCATGGGGAGTGTGTTGGTGCAGAGACATCCTGCCTGACCCAGTCCCATAGTGTTATCTCCATGGGGAGTGTGTTGGTGCAGAGACATCCTGCCTGACCCAGTCCCATAGTGTTATCTCCATGGGGAGTGTGTTGGTGCAGAGACATCCTGCCTGACCCAGTCCCATAGTGTTATCTCCATGGGGAGTGTGTTGGTGCAGAGACATCCTGCCTGACCCAGTCCCATAGTGTTATCTCCATGGGGAGTGTGTTGGTGCAGAGACATCCTGCCTGACCCAGTCCCATAGTGTTATCTCCATGGGGAGTGTGTTGGTGCAGAGACATCCTGCCTGACCCAGTCCCATAGTGTTATCTCCATGGGGAGTGTGTTGGTGCAGAGACATCCTGCCTGACCCAGTCCCATAGTGTTATCTCCATGGGGAGTGTGTTGGTGCAGAGACATCCTGCCTGACCCAGTCCCATAGTGTTATCTCCATGGGGAGTGTGTTGGTGCAGAGACATCCTGCCTGACCCAGTCCCATAGTGTTATCTCCATGGGGAGTGTGTTGGTGCAGAGACATCCTGCCTGACCCAGTCCCATAGTGTTATCTCCATGGGGAGTGTGTTGGTGCAGAGACATCCTGTCTGACCCAGTCCCATAGTGTTATCTCCATGGGGAGTGTGTTGGTGCAGAGACATCCTGCCTGACCCAGTCCCATAGTGTTATCTCCATGGGGAGTGTGTTGGTGCAGAGACATCCTGCCTGACCCAGTCCCATAGTGTTATCTCCATGGGGAGTGTGTTGGTGCAGAGACATCCTGCCTGACCCAGTCCCATAGTGTTATCTCCATGGGGAGTGTGTTGGTGCAGAGACATCCTGCCTGACCCAGTCCCATAGTGTTATCTCCATGGGGAGTGTGTTGGTGTAGAGACATCCTGTCTGACCCAGTACCATATTGTTGTCTCCATGGGGAATGTGTCGTGGAGCTCTCTTCCCCCTCCCAAGCTCAGGAACCAGCCGGGTGTGCACCTCCAGTACAGGAACCACACATCTGTAGACTTTCTGAAAGTTGATGAATAATATTTATAGACATACGTCATCTCTAGTACAGGAACTACACATCTGCTGACAGGCAGGAAGTTGATGAGGAATATTCATAGACATATGTGCCATGCCAGTTGGCGAGGAAGGTCATGCTTTGCCCTCAGACATGATCACCTGAGTCTTCGAGTAAGACCAAATGGAGCTTGTTGTATGACATGTGTTGTGCGGTGTTATGTATTGTGTTGTGTGGTGTGATATGGTCCTGTTAGCTGCCTTTACTTTCCAGGGCGTCACTGGGACCTGCCGGGGTCACCAGGAAGTCCGGGTCGGTTGTTACAGACCCACCTTGATGAGGGTTACGCTAGATCAGCACCAAACTGGCAAGCCAACAACCTTCTGTCTTTGTTAGTTAGGTTATTTTTCCATGGACAGTGGGCTGATATTGTGAATGATATACTACAGCTCTGATTACACATTTATCTTTCATAGCTGTATTATATTTACGAGGGAAAGTCATTAGGTAACAGAAATTTTATTATAACGTACAGGGAAGAGTGTGGACCACGAAAATCTTATTTCAGGACACAAACTGGCTCTTAAGTAATACCCTATGTAGGGGTCATGTGGATCAAACAGTTTGCACATATGCAATAACAATTATAAAATGGCTGCCCCATATTGACTTGCACTGTGGAAGAACAGAGAGGTGTTGTGGTCAGAGAGTGTGGAATGTTGTGAAATCTACAGAAGAATTATGGTTCATATGAAGACAGTTGTTTCAGTCAGGGGAGAGAGTATGAATGAGTAGAAATAATATGCAATCAAAATTCCAGGGAGTTCACTCAAGAGTATTGTTGCTGTATGACAACGCCGGCCCTCATACGGTTGCACATACAATGGATACACTACATCTTCTCTCAAATTTGAAGTCTTGAAACATGGTGCATACAGTCCAGACTTTGGGCCATTGGACTTTCGCTTGTTTGGACCCTTGAAAGAACAGTTGCGGGGTCAGAGGTTTGCAGATGAGAACAAGGTAATATCAGTCAATCATGTGCCATGCCGGAAAGCGTGGGCGGTCATGACTCGCCATTTCACTCGATCACCAGTGTCGTGGATCAGCTCAGTGTTCCTGTCTCGTCCATGCCATGTGGCCAAGCCATCAGATATTTTCCTCTCGGTCTTCCTCGTGGTCTGTTCCCCTCGATCTTGCCAGTTGTCATTAAGTTCTCCAGTCCATTTCTTCTCATAACATGTCCAAAAACTTTTGACTGTCTACGTCTAATTTCTGTAATCAATCTACGATTTTCATTTGTCTCCTGTAGTACTTGGTCATTGGTTTTTCTATCTGTCCATGGTATTCTTTGCATTTACCTCAGAAACCACATTTCTGCAGCCATCAGATGTTTTTCAGCTTGACTGCACATTGTCCAAGTTTCACATCCATACAAAAGAACAAGGTAATATAGGACGAGCAAATTGGTTTAAAGCTACACTCAAAATCTGTTTTCTAGAAGACATCAACACGCTAGTGGAAAGACAGATGGACGAAGTGTGATGCCAGGCAGGGGGACTATGTTGAGACAACACACACAAAATGTGTGGTTCTCACTATTGTATAAACTTTATTTGTAAAATTTCTGTTAATGGCTTCCTCTCATATATCTCACCAAATCATTCATCTTCTTCCAGCATTCTTTCTCACACTTCTCTTCTGGTTTGGTATATGAAACTTAATGTTGGTTTTAGCTGATTTATTGTGCCATTCATATCACTCAACTATAATTTTTATGTGTCATATATTTATTTATATAAAACGGTTCTATTTTATGATTATTGTTCTCAAGCTATTTTATGTCATGTATTTGTTTATCTCAAAATGATTTTGTCATTTATGTACATATCTGAAATTGGTTTTCCTGTCATCTATTTTCATTTAACTTAAGTTGATTTAAAAAAAAATATGTTTGCTGATATTAACCTGACTTCCATTGATATGAAACTGTTTTCTCTCATAAATTTATCAATATTATTGATATCAAACTGTTTTCTGCCATATATTGATATCAAACTGCTTTCTTGCATACATTTGTTAATATGAAACTGTTACATGACAGACTGTTATAGACATGAATTATTTCATGCTATATTTATTTATTACTGTCAAACGCTGTGTTTCACCTCTGCACTCTTTCACACTAACTGTTACGTGCTACATGCCACTTGCAGTGGTACATATTTGGGACCAGACACACAGTGACTGTCAGCAAACAAATGTAATGGCTTGAACTGAAGTAAAACTGTAAACATTCTCTTTTTCTTTCACCCTTGACCTCCCATTGCCGTCTCTGTAGCGAAGGTGTTACAAGCACAGTTCGTAATCCCACGTACCACATTCGAAACACAGCTGCAGGCAATTTGGAAGCAAACCACCTTGCGCTGATTTTCATACAATGGTATGAGTGCCTGTCATTCATTAAGCAATGGCAAACTAGTGGACATAAACTTGCCAGGAAATCACAAACAGCCAAACAATGCTGGGGTTGACTGCAATGTCCTTAAAGACACGCATCTCACTTGTATCTCCCATTGTGGAATAGGCCCTCCTATCCTTGGTTAACCCATGCAGCTCTGTCCATGTACTCCCCTTATGATTTATTTCTGTGTCTACTTCTCTTCTCTGTGTGTTCCTCTATTTCTTTTGCCCTTTGGATTTCAGACAGAGGACTTTCTAGTTGTACTATTCTCAGGTTGTCTCAATGTGTGTCCTATCCATCGCCAGCGTCTTTTCCTTACCTCCTGAATCACTGGGGTGTGTTTAGTCCTCTAAATGAGCTCCACATTGGTGATTTTTGTCCTACCATTTTATTCCTTCTATTTTACGCCGGCACCAATTAATGAATGTTTGTAGTTTATGTGTAACTGTTGTCGCTGTTTTCCGTGTTTCTGACTCATACAGCAGTACTGATTTAAGTTAGAATTGAATATTCTCAGTTTGGTGCTCAGTTTAATTTCTCTTAGTTTATAAGATTCCTAGTTTTTTTTTAGTCTGTCCTCTTGTACCCTGGAGTGTAGAGGTACCTTACAGTCTTATTTAATCTGTCCTCTTCTACGCTGGGTGTAGAGGTACCTTACAGTCTTTTTTAGCCTGTCCTCTTCTACCCTGGCATGTAGCGGTACCTTACAGTCTTATTTAATATGTCTTCTTCTATCCTGGGATGTAGAGGTGCCTTACAGTCTTGTTTAGTCTGTCCTCTTCTATCCTGGCATGTAGGGGTACCTTACAGTCTTATTTAGTTTGTCCTCTTCTACCTTGGGCTGCCTTACAGTCTCAACAGGTATGTTGTGTGGTACAGAGTGATAGAAATGCATAAACTGAAATGAATTTCCCAAGTTATTCTACTAAACCACCTGTACCAGCATAATAATCAACAATGGATTGCGAGCTTTATTTCATGTGAAATAAGTTGAGATGTTGATTGTATTTGGTGTACATTTTTAATTATACCCAAGCATTATGTGTTGTTTTTAATTTTAGTGTGTGTTGTTTGTTAGAATCATCATCATCATCAAGTGCCCTGCCAGCTGGCATAGGCATTCATGGCTCTCCACAGATCTCAGTCTTTGGTGTTCTGGATCAACTCTGCTGATGGTATTCCTCCATGCCACTGTCTCAATCCATCCATCATCATTTCTCTTGGTCTGCCTTTGCCTCTCTTCCCCTTGATCTTTCCAGTTGTCACGATGTTCTCCAATGCCTCTCTTCTCATCACATGACCGAAGAAAGCTGTTTGTCTCTTTCTTATTGTTGTATATAATGTTCTAGTTTCATTAGCCTGTCTCAGGCAGTCCAAGGAATTCGCAACATTCGTTTCAGGAACCACATCTCTGTTACTTCTAATTTCTTCTTAATTTGTTCATTTACATTCCACGATTCACTGCCATACAGCAAAACTGATTCTGCATAGCATTTCAGCACTCTCTTTCTTACAATAATCATGAAGGGAGAATTGTTAGATTGTGAGACTTGTTAGAATATAAATATTTATTACTCCTGGTGTTAAAAACTAATGTGTTAAAGGTCACAAAATTCAACATAGTAATTGGAGAATATGGATTTTCTCCTACGTAATTTACATGTTAAAGTAATTAAAGAACATAGATTTTTCAGGTCTGTTAATATATATATATATATATATATATATATATATATATATATATATATATATATATATATATATATATATATATATATTAACAGACCTGAAAAATCTATGTTTTTTAATTACTTCATGTAAATTACATAGGAAATATATATATCAGTAATTGGTAAGATGTGTACACACAATCTTCTGGAACACCTCTCAATCATAAGCAAGATGTCCCGCATCCGATACACCCATCTGGAGATCATCCGCCACATCCTGCACCCATCTTCTCTTTGGCCTTCCTCTTCCTCTCTTCCCAGGCATATACCCCTCCATTATTGTTCTCTCCAAACTTTCGTGACGTTTCAAGTGACCAAAATATTTCAATTTTCTTTGTGTTATCGTCTTTAATAGCCAACCTTCAATATTCAGCTCTTGAAGTATTGATGCATTTGTTCTTTTCTTTACCCAAGATATTCTTAGAACTTGTCTATAACATTTATATTCAAAGGCGTTTATGCGCTGTTCAGCTTGTTTAGTTCCAGGTCTCACAGGCGTATGTTGCAATGGGAAAGATGCATGCTCTTACAAATCTAATTTTTGTAGTTCTGTCTGTCCCACTCCATAATTTATTAAGTTGTTTTAGTCTTTGAAGAGCAATTGATAGTCGTCATTTAATTTCTTTCATTGTGTCACCGTTGATTGTAATCAATGACCCAAGATATTCACAATTTTCTACCACCTCCAATTTTCCTCATTAACATATATTTCTTTCTCCATAGTAGTTTTATCTGTATGCATTATCTTTGTTTTTGCTATGTTAAGATATAAGTTGTGATTTTCACTATTCAATCGGGTTGAGGCTATTAAGTTTTCTATACCATTCTGTGTTGTGGATAGCAATACTGTATCATCTGCATACCGAATCACCGATATTTAGGGCATCATATAGCTCTCTGTTTATATCATCTCTTACATTTCTCATTATATTTTCGGCATACAGGTTAAACAAATAGGGAGACAGCACACATCCCTGATGGACTCTGCTTGATGTCAAACCAATCTGATGTCTCGCCATCTATTCTAACCGCTGCTTGTTGGTCTAGATAGAGCATTCTTATGAGATGTATCACATGTGGTGGAAAGCCCATATTCCTCATGATTTCCCAAAGTTTCTGATGTTGTACAGCCAAATGCCTTTGAATAATCCACAAAACATGAAAATAGGTTTACATTAAATTCTCTGCACTTCTCTATTATTAAATTGTAGGCAGACAGGTGTCAATATGTTTGTGTGAGAATAACACAGACAGATCTGTATGCTAAATGTGATCTTTTGGGAAGAGAAGAGGAGGAAGGTCAAAGAGAAGACAGGTGCAGGATGTGGCAGATGATCTCCAGATGGGTGTATCAGACCGGGACATCTTGCTTATGACCGAGAAGTTTTGCGTTCAGTTGTTATGGGAGTGAAGTTCTGCACAGGACATGCTACTGAATGAATGATCTTTTGGGTACCTGGTTTGTCATGTAGGAGTATTTCTTTATTTTTCTTTCCTTTGTTTAGAATTATTTACACTGATACTAACAACCATATTCTTCTTTCGTTCGCTTGAAATATGTCTGTAACTGCAATGTTGTCTCTTGAATTTAACTGTCTTTTTAAGTTCACTCAGTGGTCCATAGAGTTTATCTTCCACTGTCGCAGTCTTTATTGGGTATGGCCAAACGCTCTATTCTCAAGTCCCCTGGTTCCACAGGACATCTGAGAAGGACCTCCAGTCATTTTGGCTGGACCCTTTAGAGGCATAGGGCCTGGCATTGCACCTGATTGGGGGTCCAAAGCAGGGCGAGCAACATAACAATTTGCAGTAATCGGCATATCTCATTTCGTAATTGCGTGGCATCCTGATTTCTGTGGTGCGCCTCCTGGCTGGTTGCCTCCATCCTTAGCACCTTTCCTTTACTTGTGCAGACTGTGGTCTTTCTCAAGTTTAGATGTGTATGCACGCACACACATGTCTGCACATGTATGTGCGTGCATACACTACTAGAGCATTCTGGTTATTTTTACGGCGCCAGAGACTTGCTGCCGCCCCTTCTCCTGTTAGTTAAAACAGGTCCGCCACGTGAAGGCCAAGAGCTGGACTTTTGCTGCCAGAGGTGATGACCGCACAAGCCATGGGGTAGTTTGCAAGGTTGGGCCCTCACCCCAATTCTGCGCCCCAGGCTACATAACAGCAACATTTGGAACCCACTAACAACCATAAAATAATTGCTGCATTTTATTGGATGTTTTTGCCAATGAACTATCATTTTTATTTATTAAAATTTTTTGTCCAAAACAGATCATTATCTGTTCTACTGTGTTAATCTGACACATATTAAAATTTGTTTGTATTTTGTTATTATGGTCTGATGTTCCAGATGTTTCATAATGTGTTTCTCCAATATTTATTTCCAAAGTTTACCATTTCTACTTTTGTGATATGATTTTATATTTGTTTATTTGTAAAATAAATTGAGGGAAAGTGATGACATAATGTAACCAAGTGTCACTTATTTTGCTTGGTAAAATACACATACTTTTTACATTAATGTGGTTTGTGTTTTACATGTTTTATCCATACACTTAGTCTGATTTTGTGTTATTCTTTTTTACATTAATGTGGTTTGTGTTTTACATGTTTTGTCCATATACTTAGTCTGATTTTGTGTTATTGCTCAATATGGTTACTGTACTCTTCTCTTAAACGATCAATTAGGGAACTCTTTGAGGCTACTAAGACATTCATAAATAAATGCACACGTATTGTTTGGCGTTCATAGAAGTAGGGGAAAGAATTAGAGACTAGAGGATGTACTAGACAACATAAAAATGTAAAGCTATAGTTACTGAACGGGATTCGATCCTGTAACCTCCAAATGACGAGACCGCCTCGCTGCAGGGACAAGTGTGCTTCGACGCATGACACATTCTCTCAAACTAAACTGTTTACAAGAGTACCGTCCCTTGGTTGTCATCACTGTAACATGGTTGTCTGTATTATTTCATGTGTAATGTTTTGTTATTCTTTCTTCTGTCTTTCATCTCCCAGGCTGTCCAGAGGTTGAGATGTAACAACTAATCCAGAGCAACACGCATCACAGTGACATAGGGATCTACACTGATGGGTCTGTGGTGAGAAACAGATGTAGTGGGTGAGGTTTCATCGCAAAAGCTAATAATGGACAATGCTTGAAAAAGGAGAGTCTGGCATATGAGATTATGACCTCCAGCATGAGAATGGAAGTGGAAACAGTAACAGCGGCATTCCATTGGTTAGAGGCGACCACATTGCATTCATTACAGACTCAAGGAGTATGCTTAGTAAGGTAGAGAAAGAAATATTTTGTGTGGAATGGCTATCCTCACATCAGAGGTCACAGATTGTGAGAATTGTATGGATTTTTTGCCCTGGTCGTGTGGGGAAATGAATAGACTGTTAGGCTGGCAGGGAATGAACCTCTTCGTGGAAGATAATCTATGGACAAGGGATAAGTAGTTGAGCGCCTATTGGACCAGATAGAGAAGGTGGGGGGGGGGACAGACTGAGAACCCATATTTGGAAAGAATGATATTTCGGGGGTCGGCAGGGGTTCTGGAAGAATCTCAAAACTGAGAGAGAAGACCAGAAAAACTTTTAATCAGATAGCGCTGGGAATGATTAGCGGTATGACTCTTAACTGGCTGTTGAACGAGGGGACGGAGTGCATATGGGAATGTCCTGAGTGCAGTGATGTTGGTTCTAAGCTCAACTGAGTGCAATGATGTTGGTTCTTAGCTCAACTCAACTCAACTCCCAATGGAACATAGGCCTCACAACTTACTCACGCCAGGTCCTTCGTAGGCTTGTTCATGGCTGGCTGGAGTTTGTAGCTGTTGTCTGTGGGATGGGGTAGGCAGCCTTCCTTGGTGGCCTCTGACAGTAGGTTACAGTGTTGTTGTGTGCTTCCTTTATTGGCCACAGCATCACCAGCTGGTTTTATGTCATCGCTTCATCTGTGGCCAAAGGCTTATGGACGCATTTCATAATCCTGCATACTGCGTTCGAAATACATCTGCGGGCGATTTGGCAGCAGACCGCCTTGCATTGATTTTCATAAAATGGTATGAGTTTGGGTCGTTCAGAAAGCAATGTCAAAAACTACTGAATGTAAACTTGTCAAGAAATCGCAAACAACCAAACAATTCTGTAGTTGACCGCGATGTCCTGTTAAGGATATGCAACTAACCTTTAACTTAATCAGAAGACTGTTAACAGAGCAAACAGATGAGGTATAAAGCTGAGTGGAGTAGAGCAAACAGATGAGGTATAAAGCTGAGTGGAGTAGAGCAAACAGATAAGGTATAAAGCTGAGTGGAGTAGAGCAAACAGATGAGGTATAAAGCTGAGTGGAGTAGAGCAAACAGGTGAGGTATAAAGCTGAGTGGAGTAGAGCAGATCCATCCATCCATCATGTGCCATGCCGGTAAGCGTGGGCGGTCATGTTCTGCCATCTCACTCGATCACCAGAGTCGTGGATCAGCTCCGTGTTTCTGTCTCGACCATGCCACAAGGCCAAGCCATCCAGGTACTTGCTTCTAGGTCTTCCCCTTGGTCTGTCCCCCTCGATCTTACCAGTTGTCATCAAATTCTCCAATCCATTTCTTCTCATAAAACTGTCATTTACTGCCAATATAGTACCTTGCGGTGTATGGCAGAGGGGTCTTTGAGCCTGAGGAATAAAGGCCGCCTGGCTAGTGCAGTCGCCGCGAACTGTGCAGGTTAGGATTTTCTTTTTGCCCCCGACAGAAAAAAATCCCACACCTTACCGAGGGATCGAACCCGGGTCTCCCGAATGAGAGTCCGGCGTTCTAGCCTCTCGGCCAGCCGCTCCTCTTCTTCTCATAACATGCCCAAAAAATTTTGACTGCCTACGTCTAATTTCTCTAATCAATTTACGATCTTCATTTGTTTCTTGAAGGACTTGTTCATTGGTCTTTCTGGCTGTCCATGGTATTCTTTGCATTTTCCTCAGAAACCACATCTCTACAGCCATCAGATGTTTTTCAGCCTGACTGCTCATTGTCCACGCTTCACATCCATATAAAAGTACAGGTTCAATGTAGCATCTCAACACTCTTTTTGTCGTTTCAATTGACATCTTTTTATTGGTCAATATGTTTTTCATCTTGCTAAAGGCTACTTTTGCCACTGGCGATTCTTGTTCTAATCTCTTCAAGGCATCTCCCATCAGATGTTATTACTGTTCCGAGATAATTGTACCTGCTCACTTGTTGAAGAATATTCCCATTTACTTGTATATTACATTGTGGTATTTCGCCCTTCCTAGTGACGACCATAATCTGTGTCTTTTTACAATTTAATTCTAACCCTAGTTGTTCACTGTGTGTAACAATCGCATCTACTAAATTTTGCAGGTCCTGTTCATTGTCTGCAATCAAGACTGTATCATCTGCATATCTAATGTTATTGATGCATCGTCCCCCAATGTTGATTCCTTCCATATCTTCAATATTTTTGAAAATACTTTCACTGTACAGGGAAAACAGATCTGGAGACAATACACATCCCTGTCTCACACCCCTTTTAATAGGCTGATATTGGCTTACTTCATTATCAACTCTTATGGCAGCTTGTTGTTTCCAATATATGTTTTTTACGTCTAAGATCTTTTCCATCAATTTGTAGATCTTCAAGCATCCTTATCATGTTGACATGTCTCACTTTATCAAAAGCCTTTGTGTAGTCAATAAAGCAAAGGTGTAGATCTTTGTTTACTTCTATAGAACGTTCGATTATGTTTCTCAGTATATACACAGAATTTACTGTACCCTTGCCTTCCACAAACCCACATTGTTCTTCTCCTATTTCAGGTTGTATTTTCCTCCTAACTCTTTGCATGATAATTCTTAGCAAAATCTTCGTGATGTGACTCATTATACTAATTGTTCGATGTTGATCACATTCCAAGGCTCCTGATTTCTTTGGGATTGCAATAAATACAGAATTACATAACTCCTGGGGTATATTTCCAGTATCATATATTGTATTAAGCAGACTGGTAACTTTATCTATTCAATATTCTTCTAAAGCATTAATCATTTCTGTTGTGACGCTGTCTGAACCGGGGGTCTTGCCAGATTTCATATGGTTAAGCGCATTCTGAACCTCCATCTTTAAAATTGCTGGTCCTTCATTATTATTTTGGACATCATACTGTTCGTCTCTGTTATCGTCATAAAGGTTTTTCACATAATCTGACCATTCATGCCTGCTGATGTACGTGTTCTTTGATTAGTAAGCTCCTGAATTCTTTTGTGCATTAGTTTCGCATTGTTACTGTTGTGTTGTTTTTCAATTTCTTTGCAATTTTTTCTCAAGCCATGTTTCTTTTGCCTCCTTACATAAGGTTCTCACTTTTCTGTGAATTTCTTCATATTTGGCAGGATTATTTTGTTCTGTCTTCTTGTTTCCATTAGTTGTAAAATTTCTTCAGTCATCCATGCCCACTTTCTTTACTTTTGGAATAGTTTTTTCTGCTGCGCAACTTATTGAATTCTTCATCGTTTCCCATTGATCATCTACATCTTGAAACAGGATCTCTAGATCAGACAATATATCAAATTTGTTCTTTACTTCTATGTTAAAATTATCTTGTATTTCTTTGTCAGTTTTCAATTTGCACAAGTCATATTTAATGTTTCCTGCTGTATACTTGACTTTCTTTAACTTTACCCTCAATGTGCCTGTAATTAATCTGTGATCACTGTAACAGTCTGCATTTGGAACTGTTTTTACGACTGTTAACGCATTAACCTTTTGCTAATCAGGATGTAATCTATCTGGTTTTTAATCCTGCTGTCTGGACTCCTCCATGTCCATAATCTTCTAGGATGCTGTTTAAACCAATAGTAGAGCAAATAGATGAGGTATAAAGCTGAGTGGAGTAGAGCAAATAGATGAGGTGTAAAGCTGAGTGGAGTAGGGCAAATAGATGAGGTATAAAGCTGAGTGGAGTAGGGCAAATAGATGAGGTATAAAGCTGAGTGGAGTAGAGCAAATAGATGTATAAAGCTGAGTGGAGTAGAACAAACACATGCAGTATAAAGCTGAGTGGAGTAGAGCAAACAGGTGAGGTATAAAGCTGAGTTGGGTAGAACAAACAGATGAGGTATAAAGGTGAGTGGAGTAGAGCAAATAGATGAGGTATAAAGCTGAGTGGAGTATAACAAACACATGAAGTATAAAGCTGAGTGGAGTAGAACAAACACATGCAGTATAAAGCTGAGTGGAGTAGAGCAAACACATGCAATCTAAATCTGTGTGGAGTAGAGCAAACGTGATATAAAGCTGAATGAAGTAGAACAAACAGATGCAGTTTAAAGCTGTGTGAAGTAGAACAAGCAGATGCAGTATAAAGCTGAGTGAAACAGATGCAGTATAAAGCTGTGTGGTTAAGACGAAACAGGTGCAGTATAAAGCGAAGTGGAATTGAACAAACATATGAGCTATAAAGCTGAGTGAAGTAGAGTAAAAGGATTGCAGTTTGCAGATGTATTACTTAGAGGAAGCATGCAATATGGTGTTTAGTGGCTTAGAGGCTATGTATGACCTTGGATTCATTTATATAAAATTGTTAAAACAGATGGTCCTCCTCCCCTGGCCTGCTGTTTGAGGTATTAACATTTATGTACATGAACGTGATCTTTGAAGAGAAGCACACAGGTGCTGCATGCTGGTTCAGCAGTTCTTGTGAAGTTAAAGCATTGTGTGCAACTTGAGGCTTAGCCATTCAGTGGCAACTGATGCAGCGCATGAACAGAAATTAGTTTCTACTTCTTTGTTCCTCTTTTGAGGGGACTGTGTTAGACCTAGTGATGTACCTCAAATTTTAAAAAAAAGCACACACCCTGGACTAAATTGTAAAGACCATTTGTTGCCCATGTAGCATGATCCCTCTCTTAGCCTACAAAGTTTACTCCAGAGGAAAGGTAACACTAAATGCGTATGGAACAAGACAAGCTGCAGACGCTGACGGATCAGCAAAGCAAAGCTCTAACTATCCGCCTGTCGGAGTTCGATCCTAGACCAGTTGCCAATCAAGGCTTATGGCCTGGTCTGCCCTGCCACGACATTTAGTTACATCATCTTGCACCAGGATGAGGCCGGTACCCTCCTAGTTGAGCTCCTCCGCCCGAAGCCGTTGGCACAATGTGGGGTATCGGGTGTGGTGAGAGCCGCCCAACATTCGGCGCGAACAGAAAGCAAGTAGTATCGTCTACTGTCATACGGTAGCTCAGTTTGTCCACGTTTCACATTCATACACAAGTGCTGGTTCTATGTAGCAATTCAACACTCCTTTTCCTTGATGGTTACTTCCACTATATGTGTATATGTCAAGTATTTTTTTTTATTCATCTCCTATTTACAGGACATCACTGTCAACACCAGCAGTTTACGTTCAGTAGTTTGCCATTGCTTTCTGAACCACTGGCTCCCATACCATCACGTTAAAACCCAGCACAACACGTTCTGCTGCCAAATCAGTCACAGCTGTGTTTCGAACGCAGATAAACGGGCTTACGAACCGCGTCTGTAACCTCTTCGCCACGGAGTCCGGCATGTCAAGTATTAGGACTCTGTATATTCTATATCACAGCATAATGAGGTGACGTGACCTCTGCCCTTTCTTCTCATCTTCCGTTAACCATTTCCAAAAAATTCTAGGCTAGCCGGTCTCCCTGGCACAGTTTTTAAACGACTTTCTCCGAAATCTCGTTTATTCACGTAGGGTAACGCAACGCACACGAATTGGAAGCTGTTCTCGCCGCGTTGGTAACTTACGGGATAAGTGAGCCAGCCGCTCAGAAAGCAATGACAAACTACTGAGCGTAATCTTGCTAAGAAATCAACGACAGCGGTAAAATGCTGGTGTTGACAGCGATGTCCTGTAAAGGATATACGAAAAAAAAAACATGGATGATGATGGATGGAGGGGATAAGAGAGTCAATGGGCATCTCGGTATATGAAGCCTATAAACGGGCACTCTTCCGCTGCTTATGCTTCACCTCGACACCGCAAGATTCTAGAGGAACAAGATACGATGATGAGATGAGAAGATAATGTGATGAGAAGATGATGAGATGATCGTATACCCATTTTGTGAAGACGAATAAAAAAAATGAATCCTGGTACACATGGGGGTTGAACTCTGCCCATCCACTGTCTGGATAAAAAGATGCATTAACTACTTTGCTAGCACTTGTAAACCGTCTGTAATGACGAGTTAGAAGATCTTATTGAGTGTTGTTCCTCTTATGATGTTTGATAGGCTTCTAACTCAGGCTTTGTTGTATTATTTTGACACAATCTCTCTCTCTCTCTCCCAATCTCTCTCTCTCTCTCTCTCTCTCTCTCTCTCTCTCTCTCTCTCTCTCTCTCTCTCTCTCTCTCTCTCTCTCTCTCTCTCTCTCTTTCTCCCCCTCTCCCTCTGTTCTTTTCTCTTTCTCTTTCCCTCTGTCCTCCCAACATCCCTTATCCCTCTCTTCTCCCAACACCCCTTATTTCTCTCTTTCCCAACCTCTCTCTTTCTCCAACTGTTGCTCTCTCTTTCCTTCTCTCTTTTTCCTCTCAACACCTATTATCTCTCTCTCTCTCTCTCTCTCTCTCTCTCTCTCTCTCTCTCTCTCTCTCTCTCTCTCTCTCTCTCTCTCTTTCGGGAACTCTCCAGACAACACAGAGATACAAGATATCCAACATACATTCTTTCTGCCTCTCTCTCTCACACACAGATACACTCTTCAGAGAGACACTGGCCACGGTATTTCTATGCATATCTCTCTCCTTCCCTCCCTCCCCCTTTGCTCAAACACTCATACAGATAAAACCCCAATTAGACATATACACAAAGATACTCATCCATACACTTTTTCTGGCTCATTCTCTCTCTCTCTCTCTCTCTCTCTCTCTCTCTCTCTCTCTCTCTCTCTCTCTCTCTCTCTCTTTCGCGCGCTATCTCTCTCCCTCTCTCTCACACTACCTCTCTCTAGCTAACTCTCTGTCTGTCAATGAATATGCAGATTCACGTAATGATTAGAACTTCGCTGATGACATTGCCCTTTATATATTAAATCAGATACCAGACAAACTAAACACACTTGATGTGAGATCACAACAAAGCTGTCTAAACCGTCATATGGGAAAGACTGAGAATAAATCAATCACGGAGAGAAACCTTATTTAATTAGATTGAATCATACACGTATCTAGTTTGCAATGTAGATAAAGACGTAGGAACAAATAGACATAAATATTAAAATAAGAATATACGTAGGAACAAACAGAAAGAGATATTAAAATAAGAATATAACATGCCAGAAAGACTTTCATGGCGCTATAACATTTGTAGATGTCAAAAGAAGTTCAAAATAGTATCCTAACAGGCATGTTGTAAGAGGAGACATAAGGGTTGTGTTTAGGTCAGGTTACCAAACACGTAGAAACATTCAGCCACAAAATCCAACCATCCCAGAACAAGCCATATAAAGAGAAAAAAATTACTCAGCCAACCAAGTGGAAAGGGCAGTCTTCTAGAAGAGTTATGACACTTCGTGGAGACAGCCGAAAGGAGTGTGGAGGGCTGATTACATTTCTGCCACCTAGGAGAATCTCATGGATCGTCACATGGACAGCCAAAACTGTGTATGAATTAGGACAGACGGTAAAGGTGGCAGCAGAAATACAATATTATACAATTATCATTTTGGGATTATGCGAAACAAGGTGGAACGGACCAGACACACAGCATATAAATAAGTTGTTCTCAGGCCACACAGAGGAAAATAAAATATCCACTGGTGAAGGAGTTAGTTAGTTAGTTAGTCGACAGATCATCCTTGTTGCACATCGAACCATTCAGTCCATAAGTGCTCGGATCCCCTCCTCAGCAAATCCCGCAGCGTGTAGCGGCTAACGACGCCAGTTCTGTGTTGGTTTATCAATCTTTTTTGGCTTCCTGCGTAGTGTTCTTGTTTGGCCACCCCTCTTTTAATTTGCTGCTCCCGCAGTCTGGCCATTGTTGTAGATTCACAGTCATCACTTGGTTCTCGCAAATGTCTCACTTCTCGTAGAGCATTCAGAATGTCAGCCTGGTCCATGGCGCGTCCGCCCTCCACAGTAGCCTCACCAGCGAGCTTGTCAGCCCGCTCATTTCCTTGTACTCCCGCATGACCTGGCACGAAGATGAAACTAATCTTTGCCAGCCGAGACCGCTTCAGAGGCAGCAACCATTCTCTTCGGATCGACCCCTCCTCTATCCTCTTGATCATGTTCATTGAGTCGCTAAGGAAACAAGCCATATTATTGCTTTACTTACTGCCATGACTTCCATGGTCAGGCTACTTGTGGTTTCAGTGAAAGCACCAGAGTCCTCCTTCACAATTCTCCCTCCGGCCCGAGCTGTAAAAACAATGTTTAATATCTACAGAGGCAAGGAAGCATTAGCAGAGTGGGAATCTGTGAGTTCTAGAATAATTAACAGCAACCTTTATAATCATTAAAAAAATAAATAAATAAAATAAGCATAAATAATATCCAATGTTACGCACCAACAAATGATAAAAAGAAATCGGTTAAGGAAAAAAAAAATGTTACACGCAACTTCAATTCATAATAGTAGGAAATTGCTGAAAGTATACTATAAGAAGAGGAAAACAATGGCAAACTACTGAACGTAAACTTGCCAAGAGATCACAAAAAGTGGGGGAGGGGGGGGGGGGGGGGTTCTGGAATGACTGCGACGTGCTGTAAAGGATATGCAAGTAACTTTCAGAAAATGAGGACGGGGTACGTATGGGAGGGTGTTGAGTGCTGCGATGTCGGTTCGTGACTCAATTCGAATCTTTATCATGTCGTCGTCTTACTTTATCAGAGAGAGTATGTCAACATTTGGAGGCCAATAGCTCTGTAGATTGCCTAGTCTTCTCCTTGAATTCTACTTCATTCTTTTACTTTTAAGAATTTCAGTAATTACCTTGTATTTATTTCTCATTCTCCTTTCTATTTGAACACTTGGGGAAAAAAAGGGGGGGGGGAAGACACCCCCTTAAAGAGACAAATGAATGGTCTGGTGGATCTCATAAACCTGGAAGGAAATGAGTGAAGGACACAAAGAATGCAAAATCACCACTGCCTCCTGGAAGTTCTTGTAAGAACATAGGCTAAGACAACAAAGCCCCGTAAGAACATGTGGGCAGGCAAAGCTCATAGACCCGGGAAGGCAGTCTGCCTTTTGGAGGAATCCAGGGGGAAAAAAGCCAACCGTCGAAGTCAGAAGATTTTGATATAAGTCACTTAAGTGGCAAGGGGACCTAGTAATACTAACTAACTAATTATAGTAATTGTATGCGAACATCTAGGCATCTATGGATGCTTTGCACTCAGCATAGCAAACGTTGATAGCAGAGTTAAGTTTTTCTTCTTCTTCTTCTTCTTCTTCTTCTTCTTCTTCTTCTTCTTCTTCTTCTTCTTCTTCTTCTTCTTCTTCTTCTTCTTCTTCTTCTTCTTCTTCTTCTTCTTCTTCTTCTTCTTCTTCAGCGTTCCGAGCCATTGAGGTTCTTTGCTGCAGATACAATCCGTCTCTCTGGTGGACCTTGTCTTGCCAGTCGTTGATCCCAAGTGCTTGCAGGTCTGTACATGTATTATCTCTCCACCGTCTTCTTGGTCTACCTCGGGGTCTACGGTCATTTATTTCCTGAGTGTAAGCGAGTTTTGTTTCCCTATTATCTTCCATTCTTTCTATATGCCCCAGCCATGTTAAGTTGAGTTGAGTAAAAAAAAAAAAAAACCGATATCACAGCAGCCAATGGCATTCCCAATAGGGACATTCCCATACGTCCCTCCAACAACCAATGAAGTGTCCCAACACTAATGGTACAAATATAGCAGTCTGATTATATTGTGATAGTAGACGCCTAGGGGTTAGCGACTTTCTCCCTAATCCCCGTATATCCACGTGAGTATAAGTATACGCAACTGTGCGAGATTCGGGAGCGGATCGCGTCGCGTTAGTTACTTACGGGGTATGTCAGCCGGTCGCTCAGAAAGCAATGGCAAACTACTGAGCGTAATCTTGCCAAGAAATCAACAGTCAGCTGAAAGATGCTGATGTTGACTTAAAAAACAAAAAACCACTCGAAGGAAGCAATGACATATTTTCTATACGGTTCACCGCCGTTGTCGTGGCAACCAGCGCTTCTCTCAACTTCCGGTGTTTTGAAGACGTATTTCTGAGAGACTGGCGAAGTTTGGAGGTTGGTTTTCTGGTCTGTTGGCTTCTTACAAAGCTTGTGCTGGGTTTACAATAAGAATTACAAGGGTGTACATGATTCTACGGTGTACAGATTAATAAAACACTCATCGCTTGGGTAAATTGTTCGGCGATATCACGTCACGATATTTGAGAATATGTTCTGTTGCATTTATTACAATTTTTTTTTTCTAGCATTTCTTGAATTCTTCCGGGGACTTAAAAAGCCAGATAGTGATTTTCTACTACTAGCTGAAAATGACAAACATCTGTTATTAAACATCAGATGGAAGATGTATAAAACAGCAGATGGAAGATGTAAAACAGCAGATGGAAGATGTATAAAACAGCAGATGGAAGATGTATAAAACAGCAGATGGAAGATGTATAAAACAGCAGATGGAAGATGTATAAAACAGCAGATGGAAGATGTATTAAACAGCAGATGGAAGATGTATAAAACAGCAGATGGAAGATGTATAAAACAGCAGATGGAAGATGTATAAAACAGCAGATGCATAAAACAGCAGATGGAAGATGTATAAAACAGCAGATGGAAGATGTATAAAACAGCAGATGGAAGATGTATAAAACAGCAGATGGAAGATGTATAAAACAGCAGATGGAAGATGTATAAAACAGCAGATGGAAGATGTATAAAACAGCAGATGGAAGATGTATTAAACAGCAGATGCATAAAACAGCAGATGGAAGATGTATAAAACAGCAGATGGAAGATGTATAAAACAGCAGATGGAAGATGTATAAAACAGCAGATGGAAGATGTATAAAACAGCAGATGGAAGATGTATAAAACAGCAGATGGAAGATGTATAAAACAGCAGATGGAAGATGTATAAAACAGCAGATGGAAGATGTATAAAACAGCAGATGGAAGATGTATTAAACAGCAGATGCATAAAACAGCAGATGGAAGATGTATAAAACAGCAGATGGAAGATGCATAAAACAGCAGATGGAAGATGTATAAAACAGCAGATGGAAGATGTATAAAACAGCAGATGGAAGATGTATAAAACAGCAGATGGAAGGTATAAAACAGCAGATGCATAAAACAGCAGATGGAAGATGTATAAAACAGCAGATAGAAGATGTATTAAACAACAGATGGAAGATGTATTAAACAGCAGATGGAAGATGTATAAAACAGCAGATGGAAGATGTATAAAACAGCAGATGGAAGGTATAAAACAGCAGATGCATAAAACAGCAGATGGAAGATGTATAAAACAGCAAATGGAAGATGTATTAAAGACTTTAAATGTAGTATCTTAGGTCAGCATGGTGGAATGGATAAGATCACAGTGTTCTTAAACATCCGGTGTGCTGATGCCGAGGTAAGGAGTTCAACCCTGCAGCGGACAGTTGGACTAAAATGTTGACCCTTTTGTCCTTCACTTGGGGGCGTATGTACCTCTGAAGTTGGAGTGAGTTCACCTCATGGCGAGGGACACTGTTAATAGGGAATGCTAATCTACATGAAAAATTCAGTCCAGCACTACTAGAAGTAGTGTGTATAGACTACGCTTGAATTTAAAGTGAGATAGCACCAAAAAAATGTAGCATAGTCCAAACAAAGGCAACAGTTCACAAGATGGAGAATATTCTCTGCAATTTATCTTTTTCAACTGAGATGAGGGGAAGAGTTCTTAAGAGCAATAGTGAGCGAATCCTGATGTATGGAATTGAATTATGGAGAATTAGCAGACAATTGAGGAAACATGTGGAAGCTGCGCAGATGTAATTTTATACAAGAATAATGAGAACCCAGTGGATGGATAAGAAAAGCAATGAAGATATCTTGAAAGAAGCTAATTCACAAAGAGAACTGGTTACTTGATCACAAGAAGACAGTTTACATGATTTGGGTACTGTTGACATAGATTAATTTTTGTTGTTGTGTATTCCTTACGGGAAGTTGCAGTCAACGCCAGCATTTTTCAGCTGCTGTTGATGTACTAGGCAAGTGTTATGTTCAGTAGTTTGCCATTGCTTTCTGAATGACTGGCTCCCATACCAGCACGTTATAACACAACGCGACACGGTCTGCTGCACAAATCGGTCGCAGCTGAGTTTCTTACGCCTGGTACCCGGCCCACGAACCGCGTTCTCAAGCCTTTGGCCACGGAGACCGGCATAGATTAAATAGGTGAATGAAATTAGACGTAGATAGTCACACTTTTAGGGCACATTATGAGAAGAAATAAACTAGAGAACTTGGTGACAACTAGCAAGATTGAATGGAAAATAACAAGGAACAGGCAGAGAAATAAATATCTGGATATTTTGGTTATTTCTGATCAACGACTATGGTGATCGTGTAAGTTGGCCCACGATTATAAGCATGTCATATGATGTATATATATATATATATATATATATATATATATATATATATATATATATATATATATATATATATATATATATATATATATATATAAAGTTAAAGTTACTTGCATATCCTCTACAGAACTTTACAGTCAACCATAGTATGTTTTGACTGTTTGTGATTTCTTGGCAAGTTTATGTTCAGTAGTTTGCCACTGCTTTCTGAACGACAGGCACTCATACTATTTCATAAAAACCCAACACTAGGCATTCTATTCTGCTGCCAAATTGCCTACACCTGTGTTTTGAACGTTGGTATGCGGGATTATGATTTGTGCCCATAATCTCTGCATCACAGAGCCGTATATATATATATATATATATATATATAAACTGTTATTTACTGCCTATAGTACCTTGCAGTGTAGGACAGGGGGGGGGGGACTTGAGCCTGTTTAATTAAGGCCATATGGCTAGTTCAGTCGCTATGAACTGTGCAGGTTAGAGTAGTTAGAGTTTTCTTTTTGCTCTGGACAGAAAAATCTCCACGCCTTACCGAGGATTCAAACCTGGGTCTCTTGAAGGAGAGCCCGACATTCTAACCACTCAGCCAGCTGCTCCACACACACACACATGCACGCACAGAGAGAGAGAGAGAGAGAGAGAGAGAGAGAGAGAGAGAGAGAGAGAGAGAGAGAGAGAGAGAGAGAGAGATAACATATGTAACATAGGCACATCAATAGTACGGCCAGGAAGAAATATATTTTTACTGCAGAAATGGTTCCTGCAGTTTGCTAACAAATGTATCAACTAAGGATGTTATGCTTCTTCAATTTATGGAATTAATTATTGCCGTTGTTTATCCCTCAGAAGCCAAAATGTCAGACATCAATTCAACAATACATACTTTTGAGAGTGTCTGTGATGAGCTGTCATTGATGAAACCAACATACATACAAAACATGTTGGAGCGAGAAAAACAGAAATCAGCCACGTGAGTGAATAACTTACCTATCCCAGTCAAACTGTAAAGAAGATGCTTGATGTGAGACAGATATTAGAAATATAAATTTCATAGTAATGAATGAATCATCAAAAAACAAGAAATAGATGGTAAGTTTCACTAGAACCTGATCACAAGTAGCAAAATAGTGTTTGTGGCCAAAGCCTTTGTCAGCACACAGACAGCAAACACACACGGATACAACTACATGGGACACTCAAAAAGAGTGAAGGCTACTCATCCGTGTCCTTGTTGGCTGGACACTTGTGTCATGAATCCATGTGTATGATTCTCATAATCATAGTCATAGGGGCATTTAGAGAAAAGAAAATATTTTCGCAGTTTGAAAACAAAAAGAGCAGTCGGTTGGGCTGCTGCCAGGACCACATATCAGATGATACCATCTACTAATAAGAGAATGTTTACAGCACGCCTGATTTTGGCATACATACATTGAGATCCTTGCTGATGCTGCAGAGTTTGTGCACTGTCCTGAGATTCTCCTTGTGTCATTGCTCCTTTTTTTGGTAGATTACCTATGGACAAGGGAGAGATAGTCAAGCGCCTGTGGGACCAGGTGGAGAAGGTGGGGGAACTGATTGAGAACCCATATGTGGAAAGAATGATATTTCGGGCTTCTGGAAGAATCTCCAAACTGAGAAGGAAGATCAGAACTTTCAATAAGATAGCTGTGGGAATGATTAGCACTGTGACTCTTTGCTGGCTGTTGAACAAGAGGACAGGGTGTGTAAGGGAATGTCTTGAGTGTAGCAATGTCGGTTCTTAGCTCAACTCAACTTAACTCAACTCACCTTAACTCAACTCAACTCTCCTTGTGTAATCTATGGGAGGAGACTGGAGCATTTATAGAGATATCTGTTTGCAGTGAAATTGACCCTTTATAAACCTAACCAAAGGAGGTCAGCAAAGGAGGCCAAATGGATAAGAGAGCTTATTCTTAAACATCAGGTGTGCTGATATCGTGGTAGTGGGTTCCATGCCTTCACCATTCAATTGGACTAAAATGATGACTTCTCCTCCTAATCCATGGAACATAGAGTACAAGTATCTCAGAAGTCAGAGTAGGCTCGCCTGATGTCAAGGGACACTAGTAATCCATCCATCCATCATGTGCCATGCCGGTAAGCATGGGCGGTCATGTTCTGCCATCTCACTCGATCACCAGAGTTGTGGATCAGCTCAGTGTTTCTGTCTTGACCATGCCACGAGGTCAAGCCATCCAGGTATTTGCTTCTAGGTCTTCCTCTTGGTCTGTTCCCTTCGATCTTACCAGTTGTCACCAAGTTCTCCAATTCATTTCTTCTCATAACATGCCCAAAAAATTTTCACTGTCTGCGTCTAATATCTCTAATCGGTGTTCGTCCGTCATGAATGACTGAGGACCATTCATTCATTGCATCTTTTGATGAAGAACGAATGACTTGAGCTTTAGTTTTTATTACAGCGAGGTAGTGGTTGCGCAAATCCATCGACCTCGCTCCCTTGTCTGTGTCCATCTGGTTCCAGTGGCGAGCATGGCAAGACGACTGGAGACGGACACAGATGCAGTGGACGTCAGGCTGCCACGGCCAGTTATCCCTATATATATCGACTTACTAGCCTGGAGTCTTATGCAAACAGCCCTTCCGTCATTCCTTTTGTTTCAGTTTTAAGACAAGCGTAGCGATAAGCAGTGAGCGTATGATTACTGATAGGATCAGCCAGATTTCCTTTGCCGAAGACGGACTGACCACCAGAACAGACCACACACATACAAGGCGAGAAGCATCTCTAATCACTAGTAATAGGGAAAGCTAATCTACATGCAAAAATCAATCGAGTGCACTAGAAGTAGTAGCACGTTTATGAATAACACTTTGAGTTCAAAGTGGGCAGATGTAAAAAAACGAAAAGGAAAAAACTTAACTAAAACATCTGTTTGTGTTGTTATTTGTGTATACTCAACAATTTATGATTCAGTTTTGTGAAATTGATGTAACTTGTTCTGGTGGCAGGGAACATCAGGATTTTATGCACCTATACCTGGCTGGCAATCACCCGCAATTGACCACGGAAAGAATAACAGACAGCGATTGCTTGGTTCTATTCAGGACACTCAGATCCAATCGTTTTGTTCGGAGTATCGACTTGCGATATAACGTGATCACAGACAAGGGGGCTGCAATTCTAGGAAAACTTTTAGAGGTCAGCTTGTAGTACAGTCGTCATTACTTCAATTTGTGGTACAGTCATTGTTACTTCAACTTGTGGTACAGTTGCTGTTACTTCAGTTTCTAGTACAGTCATTGTTACTTCAGCTTGTGGTACAGTCATCATTACTTCAGCTTGTGGTACAGTCATTGTTACTTCAGCTTGTGGTACAGTTGCTGTTACTTCAGTTTCTAGTACAGTCATTGTTACTTCAGCTTGTGGTACAGTCATCATTACTTCAGCTTGTGTACAGTCATCTTACTTCAGCTTCTAGTACAGTCATTGTTACTTCACCTCGTGGTACAGTCATCGTTACTTCACCTTGTGGTACAGTCATCGTTACTTCAGCTTGTGGTACAGTTGTTGTTACTTCAGCTTGTGGTAAAGTTGCTGTTACTTCAGCTTGTGGTACAGTCATTGTTACTTCAGCTTGTGGTACAGTCATTGTTACTTCAGCTTGTGGTACAGTGTATTGTTACTTCAGCTTGTGGTAAAGTTGCTGTTACTTCAGTTTCTAGTACAGTAATTGTTACTTCAGCTTGTGGTAGTCATTGTTACTTCAGCTTGTGGGACAGTCATTGTTACTTCAGCTTGTGGTACAGTCATTGTTACTTCAGCTTGTGGTACAGTTGCTGTTACTTCAGCTTGTGGTACAGTCATTGTTACTTCAGCTTGTGGTACAGTCATCATTACTTCAGCTTGTGGTACAGTCATTGTTACTTCAGCTTGTGATACAGTCATTGTTACTTCAGCTTGTGGTACAGTTGCTGTTACTTCAGCTTGTGGTACAGTTACTGTTACTTCAGCTTGTGGTACAGTTGCTGTTACTTCAGCTTGTGGTAAAGTTGCTGTTACTTCACCTTGTGGTACAGTCATTGTTACTTCAGCTTGTGGTACAGTTGCTGTTACTTCACCTTGTGGTAGTCATTGTTACTTCAGCTTGTGGTACAGTCATTGTTACTTCAGCTTGTGGTACAGTCATTGTTACTTCAGCTTGTGGTACAGTCATTGTTACTTCAGCTTGTGGTACAGTCATCATTACTTCAGCTTGTGGTACAGTCATTTTTACTTCAGCTTCTAGTACAGTCATTGTTACTTCAGCTTGTGGTACAGTCATTGTTACTTCAGCTTGTGGTACAGTCATCGTTACTTCAGCTTGTGGTACAGTCATTGTTACTTCAGCTTCTAGTACAGTCATTGTTACTTCAGCTTGTGGTACAGTCATTGTTACTTCAGCTTGTGGTACAGTCATTGTTACTTCAGCTTGTGGTACAGTCATTGTTACTTCAGCTTGTGGTACAGTCATTGTTACTTCAGCTTGTGGTACAGTCATTGTTACTTCAGCTTGTGGTACAGTCATTGTTACTTCAGCTTGTGGTACAGTCATTGTTACTTCAGCTTCTAGTACAGTCATTGTTACTTCAGCTTGTGGTACAGTCATTGTTACTTCAGCTTGTGGTACAGTCATTGTTACTTCAACTTGTGGTACAGTCATTGTTACTTCAGCTTGTGGTACAGTCATTGTTACTTCAGCTTGTGGCATCGAAGTTTGTTGCTTCACCTACTGGCATAATGGTTGTTGCTTCAGTTATTGGCACAATGATTGTTGCTTCAGCTATTATCACAACAATTGTTGCTCCAGTTTGTGGCACAGTGGTGGTTGCTTCACCTATTGGAACAATTATCATTTTTTCAGCTTGTGGCACAGTTTTTTGCTTCAACTATTGCCACAGTGCCATTATATGTAAAGTCCTGTGACATTTAGTGTATGGCAAGCCACTTATGTCTGTCTGTTTGTTTATTCAATGTGAATTTATTTCCCGTGTCGCTGCAAGGACATCATTTTTAGAGCTCTAGCTAGGAAGTCACATGACTAATTAGATAAGAACGCTCACTCTTAAACTTCTGGTGTTCTGATGGTAAGTTAGGGGGAATCTCTCCCACACCGGTCAGTTGGACTTCAATGTCTCATCCTTGGCTGGGGACGTAAATTACAAGAACTTCAGAAGTCGGAGTGGGTTCGCCTGATGGCGAGGGACAGGGGTAATAGGGAAAGCTGGCTCACACGCAAAAATCAGTCACGTGTGGACTACACTCAAGTTCAAAGTGAGCGAATAAAAAAAAAATAGCATTTGCTTATCAAATCAGTAAAGTAAAAGTAAAGTAGAAATAAAATAAAGTAATAGTAGAGTAAAAGTAAACTAAAAATATAGTAAACTAACGGTAAGTAAAAGTAAATTAACAGTAAAGTAAAAGTAAAGTAGAAATAAAGTAAAGTAACAGTCGAGTAAAAGTAAAGTAACAGTAAAGTAAATTAACAGTAAAGTAAAAGTAAAGGAGACAAATGAAAATCGTAAATTGATTAGAGAATTTAGACATAGACAGTCACAATTGTTTGGACATGTCATGAGAAGAAATGGATTAGAGAACTTAGTGACAACTGGCAAGATCGAAGGGAACAGACCAAGAGGAAGACCGAGAGGAAAATACCTGGATGGCTTGGCCACATGGCATGGACGAGACAGGAACACTGAGCTGATCCACAACGCTGGTGATCGAGTGAAATGGTGAGTCATGACCGCCCAGGCTTTCCGGCATGGCACATGATGGATTGATTGAAAAGTAAAGTAACAGTAAAGTAACATTAAAGTAAAAGTAAAGTAACAGTAAAGTAAAGTAAAGTAGAATAATGTAAAAGTGAAGTAAAAATAGAGTAAAGTAAAAATAAAGTAACAGTCAAGTCCAGGACCTATTTGCAAACCTTCAGTTGTATTGGGTATATGGTGCTGGCCTCATATTGTTGTATGTGAATCTTCACCCGGTGGATGTGACCAGTATAACACTGGATGCCTTTACTGCCCAAGATATTTCATGGTTCCCACTGTAGGCTTGGGAGATCGTATCTATTACAGATAATATGATTCAATGGGAATTTGAACACACAACCACATGGGTGGCAGGCAAACCTGCTGGCCACTGCACTACCATGGCTTTCTGCTAAAACTGTGGTGTGGGTTTGATTCCCAGCTGTGGCTGGATTATCTTTTCTCTGGGGTAAATCCGGTCTTTGACATGTGGTTACCAAATAATTTTCACAATATTTGGGGAATAATTTGTCAAGTGGCAAAGAAGGGCACTGGCCACATTACAATATTATGCATTAAAGACCCTAAGACTTCACACCCACAGTATCTACAATGGGGACTACTTTACCTTTTTTCAATTTTCAATTGACTGGACAAATAATTGGTGGTAATGTCGCTACTTGCCTTCTGAGGAAGGGGAGAAGAAAGGGAAAACAGAAGGAGAAGCAGTTGTCACAACAACTAGTGGAGGAAAAGAAAAAAGATGTGTCACTTTTACAATAACTCTGTTTGTAATACATCAAGATTACAGACAGTAATTATATCACTTCTGTAGGGAAACAGAAGCATTAAACAGATCAATGTAATGTGGAAGGGAAAAGAGAAGGAGAAGCAGCAACAGCAGCTGTAAGAACAACTGATGGATTAAAGAAAGAAGATGTGCAGTGTTTAGAATAACCTCTGTTTGTAATATATCAAGATTACAGACAATAATTCTATCACTGCTGTAGGGAAACAGAAGCATTGAAGAGATCAATGTAATGTGCAACGACTTTGGTCCAGAAGGAGGGTCAGCGCTGGCCAAATGCTTGCATGTGAGTATTTATGGAACACAGTCCTTTGTTTCTTTTCTAGAATGAAGATTCTGTTAACGCAGAATAAAGGATGTGAAAGGAAAATGTGAATGTTGTTTGTTAGTACATAATTTAGAGGAAGGATTAATTTACCAATTAGTAGACAGGATGACTTTCCCAATTAGTTGGCAGGATGATGTTTCCAATTTGAAAGCATAATTATTTTTCTGTTTAATAGGCAGGATTATTTTTCTGTTTAATAGGCAGGATTATTTTTCTGTTTAATAGCAGGATTATTTTTCCACTTAGTAGGTAGGATTATTTTTTTGATCAGTAGGCAGGATTATTTTTCTGATTAATAGGCAGGATTATTTTTCTGATTAATAGGCAGGATTACTTTTCCAGTTAGTATGGCACTGGGTTTACCCAGCCTCGTACAAATGGATACAAGTCAATTTTAATAATTGTCTGGGAAGGAAAGGGGATGATGAAGGAAACTAGCCACCACACCTCATATGTTGTAGCTTAGAACCTGTCACTTGTCGTCCTGGGAGGAAAGTGGACTCGACAAGCACACCTTTAATATCCTTCTAATATTGGAAGTATTTATTGACTTTTGTCTACACTCCTCCCTTCTGTCTTTCATACACTATATCCCTCTCTTTCTCTCTCTCTCTCCTTCATAACATACCCTGACAACAGTTTCCTCCAACAATTAATAACCTGTTTATTGTTGAAAACTATGTCAGTTGTATGTATTGAATGTGTATATGTAGTTGTTAGTGTCTGCTAATGTGAGTGCAAGATCGGACTTTTGAACGTTAGTCTCCGTGTCTCCTCTAGCATAGTCATACGGCCAAAACATAGGACATCACACATAGAATTGGAACGTTCTCACCCTGGATGCTCCCCTTCTGCTTGAGTCTGGACTTAATCCAATTCTTGAAAACAATTGTCAATGTCTTATCATCAGAAACATAATCCAATAAAGGTAAGTCACTGAAGTTCAGATATGTCCTGTTTTGGAAGGTAGTATAGTCCACCACTGAATACACATCACCACTGTCTATAAATGTCTATTTCTATGGTAAAGGTTCTCGTGTTCTTCAATGTTTCTTTTAGGTGATTACCTAATTGCAATATAATTTTCCCTATTACTCTGCTTTTATACCGTAAAGTTCTTTCACTGGGGTTCACAAAAACCTGTTTCTTGCCATTCGTTATGTCACCCACTCTTATTGACTGTTTAGGTTGAATTTGCTATAGTGACATACTTTCACTGCACCTGTGACTTTAGGATCTTTACTCTTTTCTGAACAGGTCAGGAATATATATGAAACCTGTGGGATAATACAATCAGGTGATATGAGTCTGCTTTAAACTACTTCTTATGTGAGTGTCTTTCTCCGGCCATACTGAGAAGCCTCCGAAGAACACTCAGACATAAGACAGATGAGTGCACTACAGTCTAAACTAATCACTAATAGAAAGCAATAGTAAACCCTAAGCACAAACACATATTTCCCTATGCTAACTATTCCTCTAAGGTTATAATACCTTATATACTCTATCGGACTCCCTGAATTGAAATACACTAGCGAATAACACACTAATATCCCATCTTCGTTCAACAATCAGGGATGTGTATTTCTTTCCACCTACAGGAGGCATAGAGATTTCTGCCCAGTTTGGGAACACATACTAAAACAGAAAACCCAGTTTCTACTATTTATAGTGGGCCTCCCGTTCTTCCGTTATTGTTTGATGTTCATACCTCAACACTCGTCTCTTGACGTATCCTGTACATCAAAAGGCGGTGAAATCACGTAGTGGCTAGTTGCTTGTTTCCCTGGGTTCCCCTTACGCTAATACTTCAAAGTGTCCGAACCCGTTGATCGCCTTTCTCCGTTCATTTTTCCACAACGCGATCTCCCCGTTTCCCGTGTCCGTCCGATCAGATCGTCAGGCAATGACCTCTGCGAACACCTGTATCTGATATTCGGTCAATAACCTTCCATTTATCCTTCTCTCAGATTGAAGTACACGATTGTTAACCCTTCTCCTATATTGCCATTAATGTTACATTTAATTTTATCTGGGAATCACTAAACTATCATCATTCTGTGACAGAACCTAACATTTCATACCTCATATGTTGTGACACAGAATATAAGACAATCTCACATTTCATACCTCATATGTTGTGACACAGAATATAAGACAATCTCACATTTCATACCTCATATGTTGTAACACAGAATATAAGACAATCTCACATTTCATACCTCATATGTTGTGACACAGAATATAAGACAATCTCACATTTCATACCTCATGTGTTTTGACACAGAATATAAGACAATCTCACATTTCATACCTCATATGTTTTGACACAGAATATAAGACAATCTCACATTTCATACCTCATATGTTGTGACACAGAATATAAGACAATCTCACATTTCATACCTCATATGTTTTGACACAGAATATAAGACAATCTCACATTTCATACCTCATATGTTGTGACACAGAATATAAGACAATCTCACATTTCATACCTCATATGTTGTGACACATATAAGACAATCTCACATTTCATACCTCATATGTTGTGACACATATAAGACAATCTCACATTTCATACCTCATATGTTGTGACCCAGAATATAAGACAATCTCACATTTCATACCTCATATGTTGTGACACAGAATATAAGACAATCTCACATTTCATACCTCATATGTTGTGACACAGAATATAAGACAATCTCACATTTCATACCTCATGTGTTTTGACACAGATATAAGACAATCTCACATTTCATCCCTCATATGTTTTGAAAACAGAATATACGAAAATCTCACATTCATACCTCATATGTTGTGACACAGATATAAGACAATCTCACATTTATACCGATATTTTTAACAAAATATAAGACATCTCACATTTCATACTCATATTTTGTGACACATATAAGAAAATCTCACATTTCATACCTCATATTTTTGACACATATAAGCAATCTCACATTTCATCCCTCATATGTTTGTGACACATATAAGACAATCTCACATTTCATACCTCATATGTTGTGAACATATAAGACAATCTCACATTCAACCTCATATGTTGTGACACAGAATATAAGACAATCTCACATTTCATCCCTATATGTTGTGACAAGAATATAAAAAACTACATTTCATCCCTCAATGTTTTGACACGAATATAAGAAAATCTCACTTTTCATCCCTCATATTTTGGACACGATATAAGAAAATCTCACTTTTCATACCTCATAGGTTGTGACACATATAAACAATTCACTTTTCATACCCATAGTTGTGACAAATAAAGACAATCTAAATTTCATCCTCATATGTTGTGACCCAGAATATAAGACAATCTCACATTTCACCTCATATTTGTGACAAAAAAGACAATCTCAATTTCATACCTCATATTTTGTGAACTATAAGACAATCCCATTCATCCCTCATATGTGGGACCCAAATATAAGACAATCTCCATTTCATACCTCATATTTTGGGACCCAGAATTTTAAGACATCTCACATTTCATACCTAAAATGTTGTGCCCCCAATATAAGACAATCTCACTTTCATACCTTATATGTTGTAGCCTAAATATAAACAATCTCACATTTCATACCTCATATTTGTGACCCAGAATATAAGACAATCTCACATTTCATACCTCATATGTTTGGGACCCAGAATATAAGACAATCTCACATTTCATACCTCATATGTTGTGACCAGAATATAGACAATCCCATTTCATACCTCATATGTTGTGACCCAAAATATAAGAGAATCTCACATTTCATACCTCATATGTTTTTACCCAGATATAAGACAATCTCACATTTCATACCTCATATGTTATGACCCAGAATATAAGACAATCTCACATTTCATACCTCATATGTTGTGACCCAGAATATAAGACAATCTCACATTTCATACCTCATATGTTGTGACCCAGAATATAAGACAATCTCACATTTCATACCTCATATGATGTGGCCTAGGATATAAGAAAACATCACATTTCACACCTCATATGTTGTGACTTAGAATATAAGAAAACCTCACATTTCATACCTCAGTTGCAGTATCTCTGGAATGTGAAAGAAACATGTGAATGTGACTTGTAATACAGATTGTAGAATGTTAAGGAACATGCGAGTGTAGATTGCTAATATAGAATTTAAAATGTGATAGAAACATGTGAATGTGGTTTGTTAACGTAGAGTTTGGAATGTGAAAGAAACAACGTGAATCTGCTTATAGTACAGATCATAAAATATGAAAGAAACATGTGTATCTGGCTTATAGTTAGTTAGTCTTTCCTCTTGAGCCTAAGGCGGCGCATAGGGCAGAAGTCCTGTCTCTCCATGCCTGGCGGTTCGCTGCTACCTGTTGTAGATCTTGGATATTTACATGGCCATTGAATGAGCCTTCTCTAATGATGGTTCTACGCAGGGTCTCTCTTGGTCTTCCCCGTTTTCTTTTCCCTACCGGTGACCATATGAGGGCTTGGTAGGGGAGTCTTGTCTTGTCCATTCTGAGTACATGGCCGATGTAGTTCCAACGGCGTCTTCTTATGAAATTGGATACTGTATCTTGCTTAGTCTCTTGTCTTATTTGCGAATTGGTTCTGAAGTCTGTCCAGTGGATGTTTAGAAGTCTTCTAAGACATTTGTTCTCAAAATTGTCTAATTTTTTATCTAAAGCTACCGTTGATTTCCAACTTTCACATCCATACGTTAACACTGGAATCACACAAGAGTTGAAGATTTTAAGTTTTGTGTGTTTGCTGAGTGTCTTTGACTTCCAGATGTTTGACAGTTTATTGAAGGCACTAGATGCCAGTGCGATTCTAGATGATATTTCTGGTGTTGAGTCCCCTGTAGATGTCATTTTGCTTCCTAGGTATGTGAAGCTGTTGACTTTTTCAAGAACGTAGCTGTTCAATTTGGTGTCATCTGAACTGTTGGTAAGATCAATAGTCTTTGTTTTTGTGGTGTTAATTTGGAGACCAATTTGCCCTGAAACATTTTGGAGGTGGTTTATTTTCTCTTGGGCATCCGGGTGTGTTGAACTCAAAAGCACTATGTCGTCGGCAAAGTCCAGGTCTTCTAGAATTTTGTCAACCCAATGGATACCCATATTTGTGTTGTTTGTGCATTTGCGCATGACCCAATCGATAGCTATTCCAAAAAGCATCGGTGATAAGACACAACCCTGTTTCACTCCTGTTTCGACTGAGAACCAGTCAGAGTTGCCTGTTTCTGTTCTTACGCAGCAACGTGTCTCTTTGTAGAAAGATTTTATGACGTTGGTATATTTGGTAGGAAAACCATAGATGTTAAGTAGATTCCAAAGTGAAGGACGGTGGATACTGTCGAAGGCTTTTTGAAAGTCGACAAAGTTGGTGATTAATTTCGACTGGAATTCTACGGGGTCTTCAATGATTATTCTGAGGGTGAAAATGTGGTCTATGCATGACCGTTTTGGTCTGAAGCCTGCTTGTTCTTCTCTGAGCCTTTCATCTATCGCCTTTTTCAATCTCTCAAGTAACATGCTACAAAAAAGTTTTCCTGGTACTGATAATAGAGTGATACCACGCCAATTATTGCAATCAGACATATCGCCCTTTTTAGGCAGTTTGAAAATTACACCATCTTTCCACTGTTGTGGTGGGGATTCGCTTTTGCCAGATTTCATTGATCAGCTGTAACAAACATTTTAAGGTGTTCTCATCTGATTTTTTGAGCATTTCTCCTGAGATTTCATCTTCACCAACAGCTTTGTTGTTCTTCAATTTTTTTATGACTGCTTTAATCTCTTCCATGGTGAATGACTCGCAGGAGGCATCTAGTGGGGGGATAGTAATTTCTCCATCCAGGTTCGGAACAGCGTATATAGCTTATAGTACAGATCATAAAATGTGAATGTGGTTTTTTAATAAAGAGTTTGGAATGTGATAGAAACTTGTGAATGTGACTTGTAATACAGATTGTAGAATATTAAGGAAGATATGAGTGTAGATTGTTAATATAGAATTTAGAATGTGAAAGATGTGAAAGAAACATATGCTTGTGGTTTCCTGCTAGTTTGTAGAATGTGATATCAAGATGAGAATGTGGTTTGTTAATAAATAATGTGAAAAGAACATGTGGTTTAGTATGTTGTGCTTCATTCCTGACCTCTTCCCTGTTCTAGTGTGGTGTGTTTTGCTTCATTTCTTCCTTGTTGTAGTTTAGTGTTTTGCCTTATTCTTTCCTTCTTCCCTGTTCTAGTTTAGAGTGGTTGCCACATTCTTTCCTCTTTCATGGTGTAATTTTGTGTGTTTGTCTCATTCTATCCATGACCATGGTCTGGTTTGATGTATTTGTCTCATTCTATCCATGACCAGTCTGGTTTGATGTATTTGTCTCATTCTATCCATGACCATTGTCTGGTTTGATGTATTTGTCTCATTCTTTTCATCTTCCCTGTTTTATCTTTATCTAATGATCTAACATTGACAAATATTGGGCCGTGGCTTTTAATGCTAAATGAAATGATCTAATACTGAATGAATGTTGCAGGTAAACAACACATTGAAGGTCCTGAGACTTAATGGAAACAAGATTGGCAACAAAGGAGGCATGAGCTTTGCCCAGGCACTCCAAGTCAACAAAACACTGGAGAGCCTTGATATCGGAGATGCCGATCTGGTTGGTGTTTTCTTGAAGTCATCATCATTATGTGCCCTGCCAGCTAGCACTGGCATTCATGTCTCTCCACAGATCTCAGTATATTTTGTTCTGGATCAACTCTGCTTATGATATTCCCCCAAGCCATCATCGTAGTCCATCCAGCATAATATTTCTTGGATCTGCTTCTGACTCATTTCCAGTTGATCTTTCTAGTTGTCACATTATTCTTCAATGCCACTCTTCTCATCACATGACCAAAGAAAGCTGTTTGTCTCTTTCTTATTGTTGCATGCCTAATCTTCATCACTAGCCATGCATGATATCCTAGGGTTGAAGCTCTGACAGGCGGTGTGACTGGCCAATCTTCATGTCTGTCAAACAATACTTACATTTGATCTTAGTACCCTAAAGAAATCTGACAATGTATTTGTTTTGTTGATTTTGTTTTGTGCCAGGAAAGTATATTTGGCTTCTGTAAAATAATACACTTGTAATGTTTTGGTGATCATTATTTCCCCCAATAGGCAGTTGCTGTGATCTTTTTGATGATGAAGGGAACTGATCACCCCAGCTCATGACCTAGAACAAGTGAAGGTCTAACACTATACCTATTAATGCTATAGGACTACCTTCACCTTTGTGACCTTCAGGACAGAAAGAGATATGTAAATGTCACTGTTGACAATTGTATGCAACTTCTTCTTCTTCTGCTGCCTCTTCTTCTCCGCCTCCTTCTCTTTTTCTTCTGCTTCTCCTTCCCTTTCTCCTTCTTGTGATATGTTTTGAGACTTCGATACTGGTTTTAGTGGCGATTTAAATGATATGAATGCAATGAGAGATCTCAGTATGTTTTCTTGAACCGAGGTGTCTACAACCAGACCTATGCTTGACCTTTCTGTGTAGATTACACTCCCGTAAATATTGCTCCGAATGTTGGGCAGCGCTTGCCAAACCCGACACCCCACATTGTGCCAACGGCTTCGGGCGGAAGAGCGCAATTGGGAGGGTACTAGCCTTATCCTGGTGCGAGGAAATGCAACCCAAAGACAAAATAAGTCATGGCAGGGCAGACCAGGCCCTAAGCCTTGGTTGGCAACTGGTCTAGGATTGAAGCTCCGACAGGCGGACAGTTAGAGCATTGCTTTGCTGATCCGGCAGCTTCTGCAGCTTGTCTTGTTCCAGATGTATAGGTGTTAACTTTCCTCTGGAGTGAACTAGGCAGGCCGAGAGAGGGATCATGCTGCATGGGCAACACATGGTTTCTTTATTCTAGCCCAGGCTTTGTGCTATGGAGAGGCAATAACTCCATCCCTGGTCTTAACCGGTCTCGGAATCAAAGTGAGAGGCAACTGTTACGGGTTATAAGTCCTTGTCAGTTGGCGTAGACATGGGGCGCCACGCGTTGCCTCTGACGGTGGGAGACACCTACAGGTGTCACTGATCAGCTACCGCCCGCCTCAAGCTGGGCAGCCCCCGGCCAATTGGGTGCTGATCCGCCACAGCCTGCCTGCTTCAATGGGTGCTTGGGGCTAGGACAAAATCTGAATCGCAGGCTGTAAAACCAATGCACCAGGTACTAATAAAAAGAATAATAGAAACCTCAAGCTACGGCTTGCAACCTGGAACGTGAGAACCATGTGTCCAGGATTTTCCACTGACTTGACAAATATTGACGATGTGAGAAAAACGGCTGTGATTGATGCTGAACTCAATCGTCTTAACATTGATATTGCTGGCCTGCAGGAGACTCGCCTCGCTGAGGAAGGGTCACTCAGGGAAAACAATTACACCTTTTTTTGGAAGGGAAGAGGGCAGGCAGAAAAAAGGCAACACGGTGTGGGCTTTGCAGTGAAGAATTCGCTACTGGGAATGATTGATATCCCAGCTGGAGGTAATGAAAGATTATTATCACTGCGCTTGGCAACCTCTTGTGGATTTGCCACCATTCTCACTGCATATGCACCGACACTCACTTCCTCTGATGATGTGAAAGATACATTCTATGAGCAGCTAGACTCTGCGATCAAGGCAGTTCCAAAATCCGACTACATTTATATGCTCGGTGATTTCAATGCTCGTGTGGGCAAGGACTCGAGTTCATGGCCAGTGTGCCTTGGAAAATACAACATCGGTCGCATGAATGATAATGGGCAAAGGCTGCTGGAGCATTGCACTAGAAATGACCTATGTATTACAAACTCCTTTTTTAAAACAAAAGAGATGCATAAGGTCACATGGAAACATCCAAGATCCGGCCATTGGCATCAGCTGGACTTCATTATCACACGGAGACAACATCTGAATCATACATCATTAACTCGAAGTTACCACAGTGCTGACTGTGATACAGATCATTCTTTGGTTGTTGCAAGGGTTAGACTGAGACCAAAGAGAATCTACACAGCTAAACACAAGTCTAGCCCCAGGATTAATATTATTAACACTCACGATCCTGGAAAGTGCTTTGAATTTCAACAGCAACTTGAGGACGCTTTCAATGATACATCAGAAAATTGTATAGTAAATGATAAATGGAGTAAACTTAAGGAAACTATTTATAAAACAGCGGTAGGAGTTTACGGCACTGTGGATCATAAGAGGCAGGACTGGTTTGCGGCAAACAGCCAGATACTGCAGCCCTTGATTGATAAAAAGAAGATAGCTCTCTTAAGAAACAAGGAAAGACCAACGCGTAACACTCTGAGTGAGCTGAAGCAAGCGAGGAAGGATGTACAAAAGGCTGCCAGGCAGTGTGCGAATGACTATTGGATCAAGTTATGTGAGTCCATTCAAATCGCAAGTGATAAGGGAAACATCAGAAGCATGTATGAAGGGATAAAAAAAGCCTGTGGTCCAATGATCAAAAGAAATGCACCGCTGAAAACCTTGACTGGAGAAATCATCACTGATAAGAAACAGCAGATGGATAGATGGGTCGAGCACTATTTAGAGCTTTACTCAAGTGAGACCAAGCTGGCGGATGATGCCCTCAACGCCATAGAGGCCCTGCCAACTCTTGACCACCTGGACACACTTCCCACTATAACAGAAGTTAAGTGTGCTATAAATGAGCTTGCATCTGGCAAGGCTCCAGGTAAGGATGGGATTCCAATAGAGGTGATCAGGAGTGGGCAAGACACCCTCGCTCTACAGATCCACCAGCTAATAGAGCTATGCTGGCGAGAAGGACAAGTCCCACAGGATTTTAAAGATTCAAACATCATAACGCTGTACAAGAACAAGGGAGATCGGAGCGACTGCAACAACTATAGGGGTATCTCACTTCTGTGTATTGTTGGGAAAGTATTTGCCAGAATTGTCCTGCGCAGACTTCAAGTCCTGGGAGATCAAGTCTACCCCGAATCACAGTGCGGCTTCCGTCAGAACCGGTCTACCATTGATATGATATTCTCATTGCGACAGATGCAAGAAAAATGCCGGGAACAAAATCAGCCACTGTTTATTGCCTTCATCGACCTCACAAAGGCATTCGATTTGGTCAGTCGTGAGGGTCTGTTCAAAGCACTAAAGAAGATTGGCTGTCCACCAACTCTTCTGTCCATTGTGGAATCGTTCCACACAGGCATGAAGGGTATAATCAAGTTTGATGGCTCAACTTCAGAAGAGTTTGAAATCAAGAGTGGAGTTAAGCAAGGTTGTGTACTAGCCCCCACCCTCTTTGGGATATACTTTTCACTTCTACTGAAATATGCCTTTCGTGATCAGGATGACGGTATATACATTCACTCACGCTCAGATGGTGGCCTCTATAATGCTCAGAGATTGAAGGCCAAGACCAAAATTAGCAGGGTACTAATCAGAGAGTTGCTATTTGCGGATGATGCTGCGATTACGACCCACTCTGAGGAAGAATTACAACATCTACTATCTGCATTCTCCAATGCTTGTTCTGAATTTGGTTTAACAATTAACAAAAAGAAGACACAGATTATGTCACAAGGTGCACATGGTGTACCATCAATCTTTATTGACGACGCCGAACTGGAGATAGTAGACCATTTTACATATCTTGGATCAGAGGTAAATAGCAAATTATCCCTCGATCAGGAAATCAACATCAGGATTGGCAAGGCAGCAACAACAATGAACATGTTAGCAAAAAGAGTCTGGGAGAACAGGAAGCTTACTGCCAAAACAAAAGTCCTCGTCTACCAAGCCTGTGTCCTTAGTACTCTTCTTTATGGCAGTGAAACCTGGACAACTTACTCACGCCAAGAGAAACGTTTAAACAGCTTTCATATGCGGTGTCTGCGAAGAATACTTGGTATTAAGTGGCAAGACAAAATCACAAATACTGAAGTATTGGAAAGATCAGGTTGTGTGACGGTGTATTCCATGCTCAGTCTTCGTAGACTTAGATGGATAGGACACGTTAGGAGGATGGATGATGGTAGAATACCAAAGGACATCTTTTTGGTGAATTACAGACGGGTAGGAGATCTCAGGGTCGGCCTCTACTACGATACAAAGATGTGTGTAAGCGGGACATGATTGATACAGGCATTGATAATGCACAATGGGAGCACGTCGCCGCTGAACATGTTGCATTGAGGGCAACTATCAGAAATGGAATAAAGACAAAGGAGAAAATGATTGCAGATAAAGCACACACAGAGCGTGAGAGATGTAAGATGGTGCAAAATGGTGGAAATGACCATGTTTTCACATGCACCTACTGTGGGCAAACATTTGCAGCAAGAATTGGCCTTACCAGCCACACTCGCCACCGCCATGGATCGTAGTTATTGCCATATGACAGTTATTAAGCCTTTTTGAAGTACAATGTACCAAACTATCGTCTGTCAAGACGGAAAGGTGCCAATGTAACAAATATTGCTCTACAGACATCTCAGATTGTCCTCCCTCTCTCTCTCACACCCCCTCCCCCTTCTCTCTCTCTCTCTCTTTTGTAAAATTATTCATCATCATCATCATGTGCCATGTGGGTAAGCGTGGGCGGTCATGTTTTGCCATCTCACTCGATCACCAGAGTCGTGGATCAGCTCAGTGTTTCTGTCTCGACCATGCCATGAGGCCAAGCCATCCAGGTATTTGCTTCTATGTCTTCCTCTTGGTCTGTTCCCTTCGATCTTGCCAGTTGTCACCAAGTTCTTCAATTCATTTCTTCTCATAACATGCCCAACAAATTTTGACTGTCTACATCTAATGTCTCTAATCAGTTTACGATAAAATTATTACCAATGGGAAAATCCAAAGTAGTCATGATAGAGGTAGACAGAAGAACATAAAGCTAGATGTGTTGACTGAGTGGTATGGAAGATAATCAACAGTCAAACTTATCAAGGACCTAGAAAACAGATAGTTATAGACATCCACGACTGCTAGTGCTATCTGGCACACACTTAATGATACATACAGCTCCATAAATCACAGCCACTTTGAAATTTTATTTAAAATATAATTTGGCATATTTTGTTTTAGACCATTGAGTGTTTGATTGCCCTGGCCACTGTTCTCAGAGAGAACAAATCACTGAAAGCTCTGAACGTGAACAGGCCTATTCTGTGGACCATATCTGAGGAGCCTACCGACCACTTCACTCGCATGATCAAGGTAGTTATATCCCCTTTCATTCTTGCAAACTCACACCCTGTGTTTGAATCTTGCTGCAGTAGAGACTTGCGAGTCCGAATAACTCAAACAGGTATTCCATGGCAGTGTTGCTACCATGGGTCTCCCATGTTGGACAGGCTGATTGCTTGAGACCAGACAAAGAGACTCAAAAACCATCTGCCTTGTAGGTAGATTTGAGACCAGGCAAAGATACACAAAAACAAATGGCTTCTGAGTAGATTTGAGACCAGGCAAAGAGACACAAACAAATTGCCTTGTAGGTAGATTTGAGATCAGGCTAAGAGACACACAAACAAATTTTCTTGTAGGTATATTTGAGACCAACCAAAGAGACACACAAACAAATTGCCTTGTAGGTAGATTTGAGACCAACCAAAGAGACACACAAACAAATTGCCTTGTAGGTAGATTTGAGACCAACCAAAGAGACACACAAACAAATTGCCTTGTAGGTAGATTTGAGACCAGGCAAAGAAACACAAACCAATTGCCTTGTAGGTAGATTTGAGACCAGGCAAAGAAACACAAACAAATTGCCTTGTAGGTAGATTTGAGACCAACCAAAGACACACACAAACAAATTGCCTTGTAGGTAAATTTGAGACCAACCAAAGAGACACACAAACAAATTGCCTTAGCTAGATTTGGGACCAGGCAAAGAGACACAAAACCGAATAAGTGAATGTTTGTAGTTTATTTGTAATAATTTGTGTTGCTTTCCATGTTTCTAATCTATATAGTAGTACTAAATTAATACTAGAATCAACATTCTAAGCTGTGTGCTAAGTTTACTTTCTTGTGACTTCAACCAATTTTCTAATGTTATGAAAGTTCCCCTAAGCTTGTGTATTCTCATATCTGTATCTGTTCCACCCCGTTTGCCTACATTGCTATCTAAGTAGGTGTATGGCTCTGTCTCTTGAAGTGAGCTTTTCCCAAGGAAGATCATGTTATCATTTGTTTGATGTATTCTCATTATCTGCGTCTTTTCTCTACACATTTTAAAACCTAGTTGATGTGACCACCCATCTAGTGATGTTAGTTAATCTATCCTTCATCTGATTCCATGTGAGACAGGAGGGCAGTTCATCAGAAAAGTCTAGATCATTGAGGTGCTTTTCCAGTGGAGTCCATTCGATTCAATTTTTGGCAGTGCTTGTTGTTGTCTTCATAATTCAGTCTATAATCAGGAAGAATAGTAAGGATGACAAGAGGCCTTAGTCCTGTTCTTATGCCAAATGCCTCCATTACTTGCCCCTCGTGGATGACCCTGCCCTGCATGTCACTACATATTGCCTTCACCAAGTTAATGATCTTCTGTGGTGTTCCATAATGTCTCATTAATTTCTATGGTGTTCCATAATGTCTAATCAATTTCTAAGAATCCCTATCAATGCTATTTCATTCTTTTTCGTAGTCCACAGATCCAATATAAATTGGTGAGTTAAGTTTGCTGCTTTGTTGTTTTATACTGAAAACTTAATAAAAATGACAGTGGCATTGGTCCATCAAGAATGATGATGACCATTAATTTCATCCAGTGGGGTTGAAAGTTTGGTGCCGTGAGATCTATGATGGCTGGTAAGGCTTATTTCAGCTCAAAATTTTCTTTGACAGTGTGGGCAAAGAATGCTTGATGTTCCAGAAGGAGGATCTTCTGCTGTGGTTTTTCTGTCCAGTATTTTTTTCACAGCTCTTGCAGTCCTGTTTGCTTCACACATGACTACCCCTTGCGTAATGATGTACGCCATGAATTTCAGTCTTAGGCAGCAGTCTCCCAAGTCTCGTAATGAATTCCAAAGCTTTGAGTGATATCTTCAGAGTGTCTTTAAAGCGTTTCCTCTGGCCGCCTTGAGAGCATTTACCACAACGCAGCTTGCTGTAAAATATTCATTTAGAGAGCCTGTGATCAGGCATGCGAGCCGGGTGACCAGCCCAGTGAATATGATTCTTGATTAGTAGAGTGTGGATACTGGAGACAGTATGAATAATAATATGGGACACATCTGTAAACTCTCCCTGTATAACTATCCTGTTTGTCTACTTCAAATAGGTCAACAAAGGATTGAAGGAACTCCATCTGCAGAAATTCAACATGCGTGACTTTGGGGCTTTTCGGTTCGCAGAGAACCTGGTCTTCAACTTCACACTCATGTACCTAAACTTGAACTGGTAGGTGACTTGTTGCCGGCCACAGCTCTGGTATTATTTACTGGTGATTAAAAGCATCATTTGTATTGTATGCAATAAGTCACTATCACTGAATGTAATAGTTACTTAGTTGTGGTTCCAACTTCACAGCAATGGGTCGTCCCCATTATGCTCCGTCCCTGTATCAGTGAATATCACACAAAATGCTCCTCACTGCCCCATGTGAAAAGTGGAACAGACAGGAGTCTCAAAAAACCAACAGCCCGCACAGGTATACTGTGCATAAGGCCGCTGCCAGAATGCCAAGACAAAATCCGCCACGAAATATAAAGTTCATCGTCGATAAGGCAACCCAGTTTGTTCAGCGACAGACTTCGCAATTTTTCCAAACATCCAGTTCAGTCTACAAACAATTGCAGACAGATGCAAAAGCACTCCACACGAAATTCACAGCAGTGTCTCTCTAACCACTCAACTCAGTAGCAAGGTGACGGAACCATGTACTACCAATCCAACATGAGGAAAATGCATATGCAAACCATAGCCACAATAATAAACACTACAGAGGCCTTAATAGTTCAAACCGCTTATCCTCCATCTTGGGGACCAGAACTCATCATTGAATGTAAGAAAAGGAGTTCTCAAATATTATATACAATCAGTTTTGCTGTATGGCAGTGAATCCTAGAACATACATGAACAAATTAGGAAGAACTTAGAAGCAACAGAGATGTGGTTTCTGTAACTAATGTTATAAATATCCTTAGGCCTAAGGATCGTACCGGAATACAATCAGCGTTGCCAGTAGTGGGTTGTGCTCAATCTTCAAATGACTGGAAAGATCAGTGGGAAAAGAGACGGAGAGAAACCTAGAGAATTGATGCTGGATGGTCTGAGACGATGACATATCAACATTAAATCCAGAGCACCAAAGACCAAAATCT
The DNA here is from genome assembly GCA_014155875.1 of Cepaea nemoralis. NCBI lineage: Eukaryota > Metazoa > Mollusca > Gastropoda > Stylommatophora > Helicidae > Cepaea > Cepaea nemoralis. The sequence goes on along the minus strand of JACEFZ010007620.1, from coordinate 5,423 downwards.
GTGGAAAAACATGAACACTTTTGCCAGCTGGCAAAACATATGATGATGATGATCGTGTATGATGAGGGGTCTAGGTTCTAACCCCCAGTAAATTGTATGTATCTGAGGTGGGCCTGGATCTGAAGTCTGAAGGTGATGTAGTGCCCCAAGTACTGAGATCTGTGGAGACATGAACAAGAACACTAAGTACTGAGATCTGTAGAGACATGAACAAGAACACCAAGGACTGAGATCTGTGGAAACATGAACAAAAACACCTAGGACCGAGATCTGTAGAGACTCATGAACAAGAACACCAAAGGCCGAGATCTGTGTAGACACAAGAACTAGACCACCAAGTATGGAGATCTGTGGAGACACATGAACAAGAACACCAAGTACTGAGATCTGTGGAGACATGAACAAGAACACCAAGGACCAAGATCTGTGGAGACATGAACAAGAACATCAAGTACTGAGATCTGTGGGGACATGAACAAGAACATCAAGTACTGAGATCTGTGAGGACATGAACAAGAACATCAAGGACTGAGATCTGTGGGGACATGAACAAGAACACCAAGTACTGAGATCTGTGTAGACACATGAACAAGAACACCACATGAAGAGATCTGTGGAGACATGAACAAGAACACCAAGTACGGAGATCTGTGGAGACATGAACAAGAACACCAAGTACGGAGATCTGTGGAGCCACATGATCAAGAACACCAAGGACCAAGATCTGTGGAGACATGAACAAGAACACCAAGGACCAAGATCTGTGGAGACATGAATAAGAACACCAAGAACCAAGATCTGTGGAGACATGAACAAGAACACCAAGTACAGAGATCTGTGGAGACATGAACAAGAACACCAAGGACCAAGATCTGTGGAGACATGAACAAGAACACAAAGGACCAAGATCTGTGGAGACACGTGAACAAGAACACCACGTACAGAGATCTGTGGAGACATGAACAAGAACACCAAGGACCAAGATCTGTGGAGACATGAACAAGAACACAAAGGACCAAGATCTGTGAAGACACATGAACAAGAACACCACGTACAGAGATCTGTGGAGACATGAACAAGAACACCAAGGACCAAGATCTGTGGAGACATGAACAAGAACACCAAGGACCAAGATCTGTGTAGACATGAACAAGAACACAAAGGACCAAGATCTGTGGAGACACATGAACAAGAACACCACATACGGAGATCTGTGGAGACATAAACAAGAACACCAAGGACCAAGATCTGTGGAGACATGAACAAGAACACCAAGGACCAAGATTTGTGGAGACATGAACAAGAACATCAAGTACTGAGATCTGTGGGGACATGAACAGGAACATCAAGTACTGAGATCTGTGGGGACATGAACAAGAACATCAAGGACTGAGATCTGTGGGGTCATGAACAAGAACATCAAGTACTGAGATCTGTGGGGACATGAACAAGAACACCAAGTACTGAGATCTGTGTAGACACATGAACAAGAACACCACATGCAGAGATCTGTGGAGACATGAACAAGAACACCAAGTATGGAGATCTGTGGAGACATAAACAAGAACACCAAGTACGGAGATCTGTGGAGACACATGGTCAAGAACACCAAGGACCGAGATCTGTGGAGACATGAACAAGACCACCAAGGACCAAGATCTGTGGAGACATGAACAAGAACACCAAGGACCAAGATCTGTGGAGATACATGAACAAGAACACCACGTACGGAGATCTGTGGAGACACATGAACAAGAGCACCATGTACCAAGATCTGTGGAAACATGAACAAGAACACCAAGGACTGAGATCTGTGGACATATGAACAAGAACACCAAGTACTGAGATCTATGGAGACATGAACAAGAACACCAAGTACTGAGATCTGTGGAGACATGAACAAGAACACCAAGTACCAAGATCTGTGGAGACATGAACAAGAACACCACGTACCAAGATCTGTGGAGACATGAACAAGAACACCAAGTACTGAGATCTGTGGAGACATGAACAAGAACACCAACTACTGAGATCTGTGTAGACATGAACAAGAACACCAAGTGTGGAGATCTGTTGAGACATGAACAAGAACACCAAGGACCGAGATCTGTGTAGACACATGAACAAGAACACCAAGGACTGAGATCTGTGGAGACACATGAACAAGAACACCACATGCAGAGATCTGTGGAGACATGAACAAGAACACCAAGTACAGAGATCTGTGGAGACATGAACAAGAACACCAAGTACGGAAATCTGTGGAGACATGAACAAGAACACCAAGTACGGAGATCTGTGGAGACACATGATCAAGAACACCAAGGACCGAGATCTGTGGAGACATGAACAAGAACACCAAGGACCAAGATCTGTGGAGACATGAACAAGAACACCAAGAACCAAGATCTGTGGAGACATGAACAAGAACACAAAGGACCAAGATCTGTGGAGACATGAACAAGAACACCAAGTATGGAGATCTGTGGAGACATGAACAAGAACACAAAGGACCAAGATCTGTGGAGACACATGAACAAGAACACCACGTACTGAGATCTGTGGAGACATGAACAAGAACACCAAGGACCAAGATCTGTGGAGACATGAACAAGAACACCAAGGACCAAGATCTGTGTAGACATGAACAAGAACACAAAGGACCAAGATCTGTGGAGACACATGAACAAGAACACCACATATGGAGATCTGTGGAGACATGAACAAGAACACCAAGGACCAAGATCTGTGGAGACATGAACAAGAACACCAAGGACCAAGATCTGTGTAGACATGAACAAGAACACAAAGGACCAAGATCTGTGGAGACACATGAACAAGAACACCATGTACAGAGATCTGTGGAGACATGAACAAGAACACCAAGTACTGAGATCTGTGGAGACAGATGAACAAGAACACTAAGGACTGAGATCTGTGGAGACACATGAACAAGAACACCAAGGACCAAGATCTGTGGAGACATGAACAAGAACACCAAGTACTGAGATCTGTGGAGACATGAACAAGATCACCAAGTACTGAGATCTGTGGAGACATGAACAAGAACACCAAGTACTGAGATCTGTGGAGACATGAACAAGAACACCAAGTACTGAGATCTGTGGAGACATGAACAAGAACACCAAGTACTGAGATCTGTGGAGACATGAACAAGAACACCAAGTACTGAGATCTGTGTAGACATGAACAAGAACACCACATGCAGAGATCTGTGGAGACATGAACAAGAACACCAAGTACTGAGATCTGTGGAGACATGAACAAGAACACCAAGTACCAAGATCTGTGGAGACATGAACAAGAACACCACATGCAGAGATCTGTGGAGACATGAACAAGAACACCAAGTACTGAGATCTGTGGAGACATGAACAAGAACACCAAGTACTGAGATCTGTGTAGACATGAACAAGAACACCACATGCAGAGATCTGTGGAGACATGAACAAGAACACCACATGCAGAGATCTGTGGAGACATGAACAAGAACACCAAGTACTGAGATCTGTGGAGACATGAACAAGAACACCAAGTACTGAGATCTGTGTAGACATGAACAAGAACACCACATACAGAGATCTGTGGAGACATGAACAAGAACACCAAGTACTGAGATCTGTGGAGACATGAACAAGAACACCAAGTACCAAGATCTGTGGAGACATGAACAAGAACACTCATGCCACTACAAGGCACATGATAATGGTTATGAGGCGGGCAGCTGAGGTCATAAGGTCTCACACTGGCCAAGACCTTGGGACATCTGCTCATGCTGCAGCCTGTCCACAGTCCAGGTCATCCGTCTCTCTAATGTTTCAAGGGTCGCCAGGTCTCACAGCAGATGTACAGTTGCAGTACCAGTCTGGCACACCCTGGTAGTTTCAAAGTTTGGAGAGGAGAAGGATAGTCCCTGTAGAGATGAGATTGGTTACCACATCAGAAGGAAAGCCCCTTATGAGAAACATAAAATATTTTAACACATAAAGAGGCACAAACTATCTTCTTTACAGATGCCTAGCTAGTCATGTCTAAGCTGTACAAAAAGATCTCAGTCCGTATTCTTTGGGCCTGTCATGAGAAGGGGAAAGCTGGAATGTGTAATGACAATGGAACATTGAAAGGGAAGAGAGGCAGGGGGAGAACAAGAGAGATGGTACTGGACAGTTTCATACCATGACATGGAGGAACATTGCATATCAGGAATGATTGACAGCAAACAAGACAGCATGCTGTGGATCAAACAGTAGTCACTAATGCCACATGGACTTTGGGCTATGAGAAGAAGACAACAACATGAAAGTCTTAGACAAGATCATTATGGAGGGAGGTTACCTGGGAGGCATAGAAGAGGATGACAACAACACAAATGCATTCAAGGTGAGAGAGATAATTTAACCTGACAACAACAGAGCTGGCTGAACCGATTCAGTGCCAAACAAACAGTATGTTTGGACCAAACAAAAATGGATGGCGGAAAATTGGAAGTAGAGGGTGTGTCACAGTTATGGCTGAAAGGTTTTTAATATGCTAGCAGACGTGTTGTATTATATATAAAATTTAAGCAGGCTGCTTAAGACAAAACTACTGCATTGGTATTTTAATTGGGACAACATTCTGCAATGACAACATTTTGGCAATATGTAAACCCACGGCAGATATGGGAAGACGTTTATATTCTATATTCCCATTCTCTGTTGATATCCCATGTTCCCATTCCATTTGTATATCCCATGTTCCCATTCCATTTGTATATCCATATTTACATCCACGAGTGACGTGACTTATTCAGCGTGTGTCCGTCTGTGCAGCAAACCGTATCACACAGGATGGGGTCAAGGAACTGGCCAAGGTCCTCAAGCTGAACACTGGTCTGAAGATCCTAGACCTGGGCTACAACAGAATGGAAGACGATGGCGCCCTCTTCCTGGCCGAGGCAATCGGATCATTCAACACCACATTAGAGTGGTGGGTATCTGCATGCTATATAACTATATGTAGTGCTACATTAGAGTGGTGGGTATCTGCATGCTATATAACTATATGTAGTGCTACATTAGAGTGGTGGGTATCTGCATGCTATATAACTATATGTAGTGCTACATTAGAGTGGTGGGTATCTGCATGCTATATAACTATATGTAGTGCTACATTAGAGTGGTGGGTATCTGCATGCTATATAACTATATGTAGTGCTACATTAGAGTGGTGGGTATCTGCATGCTATATAACTATATGTAGTGCTACATTACAGTCATGAGTATCTGTTTGCTTTATTTGTAGTGCTACTTACAGTAGTGGGTATCTGCATGCTATATAACTATATGTAGTGCGTACATTAGAGTGGTGGGTATCTGCATTCTATTAACTATATGTAGTGTACATACAGTAGGGGTATCTGC
>JACEFZ010007619.1:0-19372 GCA_014155875.1 Cepaea nemoralis | reverse complement strand
GGGGAACCCCCCAAAATTTTTTTCGCCGGGGGTTCTTTTTGTAACTAGAGATTTATGTAGGGTGTTTATTCACTACAATTATCAAGTGTCAAATTGTACTCATCTCTCTCTCTCTCTATCTCTCTCTCTCTCTCTCTCTCTCTCTCTCTCTCTCTCTCTCTCTCTCTCTCTCTCTCTCTCTCTCTCTCTCTCTCTCTCTCTCTCTCTCTCTCTCGCAGGTAAAAAATATGAATGCATACAAGGGTAGTGATTGGCATTCACAAGAACAGGAAGTTCTAGTATAAGAAACATCAGACCAAACGAGATCTCAAATAAAGTTATTAACAAACATCTACAAATGAAAGGAGTTCAATTATGTATAATTCCACCAGAAAGCAATGGCAAACTACCTGAACGAATTAACGAGATAACGAAGTTTATTTTCAAAGGGTCACAATTGAACGTAAAATTGAGCAGTATAATTACCCAGTGCCGGTCTCCCTGGCCAAGGTGTTAACGACATTGTTCGTAATCCCGTATATCCTCGTGGGGGAAACAGCAACTGCGAGAATCGGCAGCGGTTCGCGCAGCGCTGGTAACTTACGGGGGTATGTGAGCCGGTCGTTCAGAAATCAATGGCAAACTACTGGACGTAAAACTTGCCTAGTACATTGTCAGCTGCTGAAAAATGCTGGTGTTGACTGCAATGTCTTGTAAGAGAAATGCGACATTAGAAAAAAAGTTGCCCAGTCAAATTGCCCAGTCAAACTGCCCAGTGAGGCTACTGTCCTATTCTGGCGAGTTTGTGCAACCTTCCGGCTGCTAAGCGATTCTCAAAGACAGCGATGTGTACCACACGGGTCCTGCAACTTGTTATTCCTTATCTGAGTAGGCTAGACTCAGTATACACTACCTCAGGGCAAGGCTGGACGAGGGGAGTATATCATCTTTGGGTTTCCTATATTTTAGAAACCAACATCGTGAATGGAAGCAGGTCTGCTGCAGTTACAGGCGCATGTCGTAGGACAAAACCACTAGCCCACAGCATAGATAATACGGCCTACCATCCATACATAGATAGACAGAACAGCTACAGGCGCATGTCATGGCACACAACCACCGCTTCCGTGACTAGTTGAATAGATCACACGGTCTGCCATACATGGCTAGGCAGAATTGTCACAGAGCATTGGTCATCAGCTGAACTAAATCAAAACTATATTGTCTAGTTTTGTCTGTCTTGTTGATTCTACAGCCAAGCTACAGACAATGAATTAACTTTACTGTCTTGCTGTGTCTGTCTTGTTGATTCTACACTCAAGCTACAGACAATGACATAACTATACTGTATTGTTTTGTCTGTCTTGTAGATACTACAGCCAAGCTACAGGCAATGAATTAACTATACTGTCTTGTTGTGTCTGTCTTGTTGATTCTACAGCCAATCTACAGACAATGAAATAACTATACTATATTGTCCTGTCCTTTTGATAAAATAGCCAAACAACACAAACAACCAATTCCGACCCAGTAACAAGTCATAAAAGGCGTGTCCCATTCAATGAATCCCCTTTCGACTACCTGGCCGGGATGTATATCGATATGTGTACTTTGGCAATCGAACCGGTATCAAATCGATCATCTTTGCCAGCAACTCCCGTGACTTCAATCATTCCCGCAATACTGTCAGCGCTGATTACAACCCAGAAATCGATGACACCCTCGCTGACAAGGATATTTGAGCCTGGCTCTCTGAGACAGCTCTCCCAGCACGTAGCAACTCATTTCTTCAAACAGGAAGACATCAATTTATGGTCATTATGATATAATATGTTGTCAGGATCTTTTAAGAGATCTTTTAGATTCTTGTCAAGTGGGTTAAGGTTCCCATAGGAGTGAGACTAGTTCTCCCGCCGAGGAAAGCAGGAAGTGTTGGAAACACTTGTCATGGTGACTTCTGGGATGTCTGCAGAAGTGCACTGAACTGAGTGGTTTGGAGAAGACATATGAACACGTCTTTGAAATCGTCCCCTAGCTGAGACAATGTACATACAAGGTCCTAGAGCGAGTTACAACCCACTGTACGTCCCCTAGCTGAGACAATGAACATACAAGGTCCTAGAGCGAGTTACAACCCACTGTACGTTCCCTAGCTGAGACAATGAACATACAAGGTCCTAGAGCGAGTTACAACCCACTGTACGTCCCCTAGCTGAGACAATGAACATACAAGGTCCTAGAGCGAGTTACAACCCACTGTACGTTCCCAATCAGGGACAATGAGCATAGAAGGTGCTAAAGCGAGTTACAACCCACTGTACGTTCCCAATCAGGGACAATGAGCATAGAAGGTGCTAAAGCGAGTTACAACCCACTGTACGTTCCCAATCAGGGACAATGAGCATAGAAGGTGCTAAAGCGAGTTACAACCCACTGTACGTTCCCAAGCAGGGACAATGAGCATAGAAGGTCCTAGAGCGAGTTACAACCCACTGTACGTGCTCTAGCAGAGACAGAGATCCATTCAGGGGATGTGGGCGGGTAACCTGAGCCTCATCGGTAGCTGATCCAGTAAGCGTTACTCGGCCAACCAGACCAAGTTTCTTGCAAACCAAGAGATCCGACCGAACACGCAAGAGGAACGGCAAGGAATTCCTCAAAATGGTCCCACTAAGAACTTAGAAGAAAGGTAATTCCTTCCTCATCTTTGTTTTGTACCGCGATGATCAGGAAATGCCTGGCAAAAACAGGGGCACCAAATATACTGTTCGAAAAAAAAAAGAAACGCAACATTATTGCATTTCCAATTGCAAACTTGTACCAACATTTTATTTTACAGAATTAATGTTTCAATCCTGGCATGAAAAAACTTCGATTCTGGCGATGCCGGTTCGTAAGAACAGGACTTCTGTAAGGTCTTCTAACCCAAAGACCAGCGTCGTGCAGCCGATTCCTGACTGTTTGATCTGAAATTCGACGAGCTCCTGCCATTGACTAGACTGTGGAGGATGCAGATGCAAATCGATTCCTAAGGTGACGCAGCCGTATGAAGCGGTCTTCGGCAGGAGTTGTGATTCTGGGTCTTCCACTGGGCTACCGGTTTGCCACTGAGCCAGTTTATTGAAATCGCCTCCAAAGGCGACTAATGATGCTTCTAACCACATTAAATTCTCTGACTACTACACTTTGTGACTGTCCAGCCTGTAAACATCCAGTGATTATGAGTCGTTGTCCTGTAGTGAGATGAGCCATACTTGCGCATTAAATTTTCAACTGAATTTATTCGAGGAGCGTCAATCTTTTATAGCCTTTCAATAATATGGTCAGAGAGTTATGTGTTCAGTAAGTTTCACGGGATTATCACGAATTTGTCACGAGTTATTGTCAAAAATATTGTTTTGACCTTGACCTATTTCTTGACCTCACGATTCATGAGGTGAATACAATTCAGGTAACCACGAGACGTTAATGACCACATGGACACAGTCGATAGGTTGACTGATGCCCAATCAGTGAATATATTTTTTAAAAGTAACACCAAAAATGTTGCGTTTTTTCTTTTCTTTTCTTTTCTGAACAGCATACATTCCATAACAATGGACAAACTGAGGCCGCGGATCGAGACAACATCACGACAGAAATGATTCATGCTTAACAGCAATACTAAAACTCAGCGGGTCCCCAGCTGCTGAATACAGTACTGGTGATTGACGATTAGTGAGGGTGATTGACGATTAGTGAGGGTTATTGACGATTAGTGAGGGTGATTGACTATTAGTGAGGGTGATTGACGATTAGTGAGAGTGATTGACGATTAGTGAGGTTCGCCATAATCGTACTCCGTACACGTCCGTAGATGCTCCGATCACCTTCATATCTATGTCAGCGTTGATCCACTGATCCTGTCAGTTCCGTGGTGGTTAACCCCGTGTCTTGTGCTCTTGACAAAATTGTTACGTTGGCGGCTCCCCGCTTCACTCCCGTCCCCCTCACTCTGGACACGGAACAAGATTCCCAGGTTCCTTGCTGTCATCTGTTGATCCAGCGACTCTTATGGCGTTGATGATGTCTGGATCATATATTGCTCTTCCCACCTCGCTTGCCGCCGTGTTTGACCAACAGACCTGAGTACCCCCACACATAGATGAAAGTTAGCTGGACTAGTTGTGAGGTGCTCAGTGTGTGGATGATACTGTAGGAGACATCTTCTAGCTTGTGTAAACCCGTGTTTAAGGCAATCCTACAGAAGTTTTAATCCTTAGAACATGACCAACGATCAACAGGGGACACTGAGTGAAATGATTCACAAAACAAAGATTCTGTTTAGGCACTCACTTTGATGTTACATCTGGGTATACACGATCAACAGGGGACACTGAGTGAAATGATTCACAGAACAAAGATTCTGTTTAGGCACTCACTTTGATGTTACATCTGGGTATACACGATCAACAGGGGACACTGAGTGAAATGATTCACAAAACAAAGATTCTGTTTAGGCACTCACTTTGATGTTACATCTGGGTATACACGATCAACAGGGGACACTGAGTGAAATGATTCACAAACCAAAGATTCTGTTTAGGCACTCACTTTGATGTTACATCTGGATATACAATTGTAATAACAATTACTTCTACTAGTTTTGTTATTCAGACTAAGTACCTTGTTTTGACTTTCTCTTGCAGTAATATCTATCATTTCTTGCGGCTGCATTTCATTTTCAGCGACCAAAGACTATGTCACCAGCCTATCGCAGGATGTTTACATAATGCCCTCCAGCTGATATTCCTGTCATGTCCTGTGTGGATCTCACTAGTATCTCGCTGCACAAACTGAACAGGCCGGGTGAAATGTACACAACCCTAACATCTTGTTTATTGTGTCGAGCAGTTCCCAGTTAGTCAGTCTCCGTGGCGAAGGTAGTACAGACGGGATTCGTGAGACCGCTTACCTGCGTTCGAAACACAGCTGCGGCTGATTTGGCAGCAGACTGCGTCGCGCTGGGCCTTAACGTGTTGGTATGGGTAAACTTGCCAAGATATCAACAACAGCAGTAAAATGCTGTATTTGACAGGGATGTCCTGTAAATGAGATATGTAAGAACATTTTAAAAAGTTCGCAGGTGGGGAGGGGTGGGTGGGAGTTTACAAGGGAGATAATAAATTTTGGGAGAGACATGTCTCACAGATGGGCAGGCGGGCAGCAATCAGTGATCGACTGCAGAGATCGGGCAATCTGGGAGATCAATGATCGACTGTCACTGCATCTGGCGGTCCTCCAGAAGGCCAGTCAATGAAACATCAGAAGCTATTGAAGAGAATGGAAATTGTGACCAGTTATAAGATGGTGTGAATCTGTAACGACAGGGAAACTGCCCTAATATATTCACCGTGCATGGAAATGTTTTCATGAACTAAATTCTGGTGATGCAGAAACCGTGATTACATCAGCAAACACCAGTTAGGTTGAAGGACGAGGCAGTCAGAAGGTCAATACACACGGGTATTCTGCTGAAATATGACGGGCTTCACAATCAGAGTTGATAGCACCCAGGAGTACAGGGGGAAAGTATACAATGGGGTGCCAAGAAGATATCTAACAACGCAGTGAGATTCGGTTCAGTGATCAGGGCTCTCGGGTTCAAACACAAAGGCCTGACTGACAGAAGCCAGATGGCCGAGCGTTACAGGAAACGGGAGGAAAATCAATGGTATAAATTGTTGCCATCTGAATTTGGAGTTTCCGAAAGTGGATTTGGGGTTTCAGAAAGTGGATTTGCAGTTTTAGAAAGTGGATACTTCTTCTACTGCTGCTGCTGCTGCTACTACTACTACTACATATACTTCTTCTACTGCTGCTGCTGCTGCTACTACTACATATACTTCTTCTACTGCTGCTGCTACTACTACTACTACTACTACATATACTTCTTCTACTGCTGCTGCTACTACATATACTTCTTCTACTACTGCTGCTGCTACTACATATACTTCTTCTACTGCTGCTGCTGCTACTACATATACTTCTTCTACTACTGCTGCTGCTACTACATATACTTCTTCTACTACTGCTGCTGCTACTACATATACTTCTTCTACTACTGCTGCTGCTACTACATATACTTCTTCTACTGCTGCTGCTGCTACTACATATACTTCTTCTACTACTGCTGCTGCTACTACATATACTTCTTCTACTGCTGCTGCTACTACATATACTTCTTCTACTGCTGCTGCTACTACATATACTTCTTCTACTGCTGCTGCTACTACATATACTTCTTCTACTGCTGCTGCTACTACATATACTTCTTCTACTACTGCTGCTGCTACTACATATACTTCTTCTACTACTGCTGCTGCTACTACATATACTTCTTCTACTACTGCTGCTGCTACTACATATACTTCTTCTACTGCTGCTACTACTACTACTACTACATATACTTCTTCTACTGCTACTACTACTACTACATATACTTCTTCTACTGCTACTACTACTACATATACTTCTTCTACTGCTGCTGCTGCTACTACTACTACTACATATACTTCTTCTACTGCTGCTGCTGCTGCTACTACTACATATACTTCTTCTACTGCTGCTGCTGCTGCTGCTACTACTACTACATATACTTCTTCTACTGCTGCTACTACTACTACTACATATACTTCTTCTACTGCTGCTGCTGCTGCTACTACTACTACTACATATACTTCTTCTACTGCTGCTGCTACTACTACATATACTTCTTCTACTGCTGCTGCTGCTACTACATATACTTCTTCTACTGCTGCTGCTGCTGCTACATATACTTCTTCTACTGCTCTGCTGCTGCTGCTACTACTACATATACTTCTTCTACTGCTGCTGCTCTCTACTACTACATATACTTCTTCTACTGCTGCTGCTCTACTACTAACATATACTTCTTCTACTGCTGCTGCTACTACTACTACATATACTTCTTCTACTGCTCCCTGCCTCTCACTACTACATATACTTCTTCTACTGCTCTGCTACTACTACTATACTTCTTCTTCTTATCTTCTCTCTGCTGCTGCTACTACTACATATACTTCTCTACTGCTGCTCTAACTACTACATATACTTCTTCTACTGCTGCTGCTACTACTCCCATATACTTCTTCTACTGCTGCTGACTACTACTACTCCCCTTTTATACTTCTTTTTTAACTGCTGCTGCTGCTACTACAAATCTTTTTTACTGCTTTTCTACTACATATACTTCTTCAAACTGCTGCTGCTCTCTCTACTACATATACTTCTTCTACTGCTGCGGGCTCTACTCTACTACTACATATACTTCTTCTACTGCTGCTGCTGCTAACTACTACTACATATACTTCTTCTACTGCTCTCTACTAACTTTTATTTTTACTACATATACTTCTTCTACTCTGCTGCTACTCAAAACTTTTTACTCTACTACATATACTTCTTCTACTGCTGCTGCTGCTACTACTACTACATATACTTCTTCTACTGCTGCTGACTACTACTACTACATATACTTCTTCTACTGCTGCTGCTGCTGCCTACTACTACTAACATATACTTCTTCTACTGCTGCTCCCTTTACTACTACTACATATACTTCTTCTACTGCTGCTACTATTTACTACTACATATACTTCTTCTACTGCTGCTGACTACTACATAAAAACTTCTTCTACTGCTGCTGCTACTACTACATATACTTCTTCTACTGCTGCTTTTCCTACTACATATACTTCTTCTACTCTGCTGCTCCTTCTACTACTACTACTATATTTCTTCTCTCTGCTACTTCTAAAATATTTCTTCTTACTGCTGTGCTGTGCTACTACTACTACACATATACTTCTTCTACTGCTGCTATTTTACTACTACTACATTATTTTCTTCTACTCTGCTGCTGCTACAACTACTACATTAAACTTCTTCTAACTGCTGCTATTTCCCTACTAACTACATAATTTCTTCTACTGCTGTTTTACTACTACTACTACATATACTTTTTCTACTGCTGCTACTACTACTACAAAACATATACTTCTTTCTCTGCTGGCTTCTACTACTACTACTACATATACTTCTTCTACTGCTGCTACTACTACTACTACATAACTTCTTCTACTGCTGCTACTACTACTACTAATATACTTCTTCTACTGCTCTACTACTACATATACTTCTTCACTGTGTTTTAACTACTAATTTTTACGGGCCTCTACTACATATACCTCTACTTCTTTCTACTGCTGCTGCACTAAACCTACACTACTATACTTCTTCGCTGCTGCTACTACTAACTACTACATTATACTTCTTTGCTGCTGCTCTCTCCCTAACTACATATACTTCTTTTTTCTGCTAACTCTACTACTATACATATCTTTTTCTACTGGCTGCTACTTAACTACTACTACAATATACTTCTCTACTGCTGCTCTACTACTACTACTATACTCTTCTTCTACTCTGCTCTCTACTACTACATTACTCTTCTACTCTGCTCTCTCTACTATTACTCATATACTTCTTCTACTCTGCTGCTCTCCTCTACTCATACTTCTTCTTCTACTGCTGCTGCTACTACTACTAAATCCCCAACATATACTTCTTCCTACTGCTGCTGCTACTACTACTACACATATACTTCTTCTACTACTGCTCTCTCTACTACATATACTTCTTCTACTCTGCTGCTGCTACTACTACTATACTTCTTCTACGGCTCTGCTACTACTACTACTACATATACTTCTTCTACTGCTGCTACTACTACTACTACCTATACTTCTTCTACTGCGGCTACTACTACTCTACATATACTTCCTTCTGCTGCTGCTACTACTACTACTACATATACTTCTTCTACTGCTGCTACTACTACTACATATACTTCTTACTACTGCTGCTACTACTACTACTACATATACTTCTTCTACTGCTGCTGCTACTAACTAACTAATATACTTCTTCTACTGCTGCTGCTGCTACTACGACAACATATACTTCTTCTACTGCTGCTGCTACTACTAACTACTACATATACTTCTTCTACTGCTGCTGCGCACACTACTACATACTACTTACTACTTCTACGCTCTGCTGCTACTACTACTACTACATATACTTCTTCTACTGCGGCTGCTACTACTATACTACATATACTTCTTCTAACTGCTGCTGCTACTACTACTACTAACATATACTTCTTCTACTGCTGCTGCTACTAACTAACTACTACTACATATACTTCTTCTACTGCTGCTGCTGCTACTACTACTACTACTACACTACTACTACTACGCTCTGCTAGACTTTCTCATATACTTCTTCTACTGCAGCTGCTGCTACTACTACTACTACATATACTTCTTCTACTGCTGCTGCCCTTGTTACTACTACTACTACATATACTTCTTCTACTGCTGCTGCTGACTACTACTACTACATATACTTCTTCTACGCTGCTGCTGCTACTACTATACTACATATACTTCTTCTACTGCTGCTACCTACTACTACTACTACATATACTTCTTCTATACTTGCTGCTGCTACTACTTACTACCTACATATACTTCTTCTACTGCTGCTAGCTACTACTACTACTACAATACTTCTTCTACTGCTGCTGCTAGCTACACTACTACATAGACTTCTACTACTACTGACTGCTACTACTACTACTACATATACTTCTTCTAGCTGCTGCTACTACTACTACTACATTACTTCTTCTACGCTGCTGCTACTACTACTACTACTACATATACTTCTTCTACTGCTTGCTGCTACTACTACTACTACATATACTTCTTCTACTGCTGCTGCTGCTGCTGCTACTACACACTACTTCATATACTGCTTCTACTACTGCTGCTGCTTCCTATACTACTACTACTACTACTACTACTACTACTAGATAATCTTCTACTGCTGCTGCTGCTATACTACTACTACAGCTGCTACTACTACTATACTACACTACATATACTTCTCTACTACTGCTGCTGCTGCTGCTACTACTACTACTACTACTACTACTTCTACTACATATACTTCTACTATACTGCTACGCGGCTGCTACTACTATACTACTACATATACTTCTTCTACTGCTGCTGCTACTACTACATATACTTCTACTACTGCTGCTACTACTACATATACTTCTTCTACTGCTGCTGCTACTATACTACTGGCTTCTACTACTACTACTGCTACACTACTACTACATATACTTCTTCTACTGCTGCTGCTACTCTACTACTACTATACTATACTTCTCTTACTTCTACTGCTGCTGCTACTACAGTATACTGCTCTACTGCTTCTACTACTACTACTACATATACTTCTTCTACTGCTGCTGCTACTACTACTACTACATATACTTCTTCTCTACTGCTGCTCTACTACTACTGCTACTACTACCTAGCTACTACTAACTACTACATATACTTCTTCCTACTGCTGCTGCTGCTACTACTACTACACATATACGTCTTCTACTGCTGCTGCTACTACTACTACTACATATACTTCTACTACTGCTGCTGCTACTACTACTACTACATATACTTCTTCTACTGCTGCTGCTACTACTACATATACTTCTACTACTGCTGCTACTACTACTACTACATATACTTCTTCTACTACTGCTGCTACTACTACTACTACATATACTTCTTCTACTGCTGCTACTACTACTACTACTACATAGACTTCTTCTACTGCTGCTGCTACTACTACTACATATACTTCTTCTACTGCTGCGGCTACTACTACTACTACATATACTTCTTCTACTGCTGCTAAGCTACTAACTACTACTACATATACTTCTTCTACTGCTGCTACTACTACTACTACATATACTTCTTCTACTGCTGCTGCTACTACTACTACTACATATACTTCTTCTACTGCTGCTACTAGTACTACTACATATACTTCTTCTACTGCTGCTGCTACTACTACTACATATACTTCTTCTACTGCTGCTACTACTACTACGAACATATACTTCTTCTACTGCTGCTGCTACTACTACTACTACATATACTTCTTCTACTGCTGCTGCTAGCTACTAACTACTACATATACTTCTTCTACTGGCTGCTGCTACTACTACCTACATATACTTCTTCTACTGCTGCTGCTACTACTACTACATATACTTCTTCTACTGCTACTGTGCTGCTACTACTACTACTACATATACTTCTTCTACTGCTGCTGCTAGCTACTACTACTACTACTATACTTCTTCTACTGCTGCTTACTACTACTACTACATATACTTCTTCTACTGCTGCTGCTGCTACTACTACTACATATACTTCTTCTACTGCTACTGCTACTACTACTACATATACTTCTTCTAACTGCTGCTACTAACTACTACTACATATACTTCTTCTACTGCTGCTGCCTACTACTACTACAGATACTTTCTTCTACTGCTGCTACTACACTACTACTACATATACTTCTTCTACTGCTGCCTGCTACTACTACTACATATACTTCTTCGACTGCTGGCTGCTATGCTGCTACTACATATACTTCTTCTACTGCTGCTGCTACTACTACTACTACATATACTTCTTCTACTGCTGCTGCTACTACTACTACTACATATACTTCTTCTACTGCTGCTGCTGCTGCTGCTACTACATATACTTCTTCTACTACTGCTGCTGCTACTACTACTACATATACGTCTTCTAACTGCGGCTGCTGCTACTACTACTACATATACTTCTTCTACTACTGCTGCTGCTACTACACTACTATAATACTTCTTCTCTACTAGCTGCTAGCTACTACTAATTCTTCTTCTACTGCTACTGGGCTGGCTACTACTACTACTACATATACTTCTTCTACTGCTGCTGCTAGCACTACTACTACTTATACATATCTTCTTCTACTGCTGCTGCTGCTACTGCTACTACTAACTACATATACTTCTTCTACTGCTGCTACTACTACGCTACATATACTTCTTCTACTGCTGCTTGACTACTACTACATATACTTCTTCTACTGCTGCTGCTGCTCTGCTACTACTACTACATATACTTCTTCTACTGCTGCTAACTACTACTACTACATATACTTCTTCTACTGTGCTGCTACTACTACTACTAACATATACTTCTTCTACTGCTTGCTGCTGCTGACTTACTGGGCTACTAACTACTACATAACTTCTTCTACTGCTGCTACTACTACTACTACATATACTTCTTTCTACTGCTACTACTACTACATATAAACTTCTTCTACTGCTACTACTATACTACATACTACTTCTTCTACTGCTGCTACTACTACTACTACATATACTTCTTCTACTGCTGCTACTACTACTACTACATATACTTCTTCTACCTGCGGCTGCTACTACTACTACTACATATACTCTTCTACTGCTGCTACTACTACTATACATATACTTCTTCTAACTGCTGCTACTACTACTACTACATACTTCTTCTACTGCTGCTGCTGCTACTGCTAAACTACTACTACATATACTTCTTCTACTGCTTGCTACTACTACTACTACATATACTTTCTTCTACTGCTGCTGCTGCTACTAACTACTACACCATATACTTCTACTACTGCTGCTGCTACTACTACTACTACATATACTTCTTCTACTGCTGCTGCTACTACTACATATACTTCTTCTACTGCTGCTGCTACTACTACTACATATACTTCTTCTACTGCTGCTGCTACTACTACTACTACTACTACATCTACTTCTTCTACTGCTGCTACTACTACTACTAACATATACTTCTTCTACTGCTGCTGCTGCTGCTACTATACTACTACATATACTTCTTCTACTGCTGCTGCTACTACTACTACATATACTTCTTCTACTGCTGCGACTACTACACTATACTTCTTCTACTGCTGCTAACTACACTACATATACTTCTTCTACTGCTGCTACTACTACTACATATACTTCTTCTACTGCTGCTACTACTACTACATATACTTCTTCTACTGCTGCTGCTACTACTACATATACTTCTTCTACTGCTGCTACTACTACTACATATACTTCTTCTACTGCTGCTGCTACTACTATTATACTTCTTCTACTGCTGCTACTACTACTACATATTTCTTCTACTGCGGCTGCTGCTACTACTACTACTACATATACTTCTTCTACTGCGCTGCTTACTGCTACTACTACTACACTATACTTCTTCTACTGCTGCTGCTGCTACTACTACATATACTTCTTCTACTGCTGCTGCTGCTGCTACTACATATACTTCTTCTACTGCTGCTGCTGCTGCTACTACTACATATACTTCTTTCTACTGCGCTGCTGCTACTACTACTACTATACTTCTTCTACTGCTGCTGCTATGCTACTACTACATATACTTCTTCTACTGCTGCTGCTGCTACTACTACATATACTTCTTCTACTGCTGCTACTGCTACTACTACTACATATACTTCTTCTACTGCTGCTACTACTACTACTACTACATATACTTCTTCTACTGCTGCTGCTGCTACTACTACATATACTTCTTCTACTGCTGCTACTACTACTACTACATATACTTCTTCTACTGCTGCTACTACTACTACTACTACATATACTGTCTTCTACTGCTGCTCTACTACTACTACATATACTTCTTCTACTGTGCACTACTACTACATATACTTCTTCTACTGCTACTGCACTACTACTATTCTTCTACGCGCTACTACTACTATACATATACTTCTTCTACTGCTGCTGCATACTACTACTACATATACTTCTTCTACTGCTGCTGCTACTACTTCCTACTCTACTACAATACTTCTTCTACTGCTGCTACTACTACTACTACATATACTTCTTCTACTGCTGCGTACTACTACTACTACATATCTATCTTCTACTGCTGCTGCTGCTAGCTGCTACTACTACTACATATACTTCTTCTACTGCTGCTACTACTACTACACATATACTCTTCGACTTCTGCTGCTGCTACGAGCTACTACTACTACATATACTTCTTCTACTGCTTCTGCTGCTACTACTACATATACTTCTTCTACTGCTGCTGCTGCTACTCTGCTACTACTACTACTAAGCTACCTTTCTTCTACTGCTGCTGGACTACTACTACTACATATACTTCTCTACTGCTGCTGCTGCTAATACTACAACTACTACATATGCTTTCTCTACTGCTGCTACTACGCTAAGCTACTACATATACTTCTTCTACTGCTGCTGCTGCTGCTACTACTACTACTACATATACTTCTTCTACTGCTGCTGGCTGCTACTACTACTACATATACTTCTTTACTGCTGCTACTACTACTACTACATTACTTCTTCTACTGCTGCTACTACTAATCACTATACTTCTTCTACTGCTGCTACTACTACTACATATACTTCTTCTACTGCTGCTGCTACTACTAACTACTACATATACTTCTTCTACTGCTGCTGCTACTACTACATTACTTCTTCTACTGCTGCTACTGCTACTACATATACTTCTTCTACTGCGCCTACTACTACTACATATACTTCTTCTACTGCTGCTGCTACTACTACTACATATACTTCTTCTACTGCGGCTACTACTACTACATATACTTTCTTCTACTGCTGCTACTACTACTACATATACTTCTTCTACTGCTGCTACTTACTACTACATATACTTCTTCTACTGCTGCTACTACTACTACATATACTTCTTCTACTGCTACTACTACTACATATACTTCTTCTACTGCTGCTACTACTACTACATATACTTCTTCTACTGCTGCTACTACTACTACATATACTTCTTCTACTGCTACTACTACTACATATACTTCTTCTACTGCTACTACTACTACTACATATACTTCTTCTACTGCTGCTACTAACTAACATATACTTCTTCTACTGCTGCTGCTACTACTACTACATATACTTCTTCTAACTGCTGCTACTACTACTACATATACTTCTTCTACGCTGCTACTACTACTACATATACTTCTTCTACTGCTGCTACTACTACTACATACCTACTTCTTCTACTGCTACGCTACTTACATTACTACTTTCTTCTACTGCTGCTGCTACACTATACTACATATACTTCTTCCTGCTACCTACTACTACATATTACTTCTTCCTACTGCTATACTACTACCTAGACTTCTTCTACTGCTGCTACTACTACTACTACATATACTTCTTCTACTGCTGCTACTACTACATATACTTCTTCTACTGCTGCACTACTACCTAATATACTTCTTCTACTGGCTGCTACTACTACTACATAATACCTTCTTCTACTGCTACTACTCTACTACCTATACTTCTTCTACTGCTGCTGCTACTACTACTACATATACTTCTTCTACTGCTGCTGCGCTACTACTACATATACTTCTTCTACTGCGCTGACACTAACTACATATACTTCTTCTACTGCTACTACTACTACTACATATACTTCTTCTACTGCTGCTACTACTACTACATATACTTCTTCTACTGCTGCTACTACTACTACATATACTTTCTTCTACTGCTGCTACTACGACTACATATACTTCTCTACGTGCTGCTACTACTACTACATAGACTTCTTCTACTGCGCTGCTACTACTACTACATATACTTCTTCTACTGCTGCTACTACATATACTTCTTCTACTGCTGCTGCTACTACTACATATACTTCTTCTACTGCTGCTACTACTCTACATATACTTCTTCCTACTGCTGCTCTACTCACTACATATACTTCTTCTACTGCTGCTACTGCTACTACAATACATTCTTCTACTGCTGCTGCTACTACTACATATCTTCTTCTACTGCTGCTGCTGCTACTACATATACTTCTTCTACTGCTGCTGCTGCTACATACTACATATACTTCTCTACTGCTGCTACTACTACTACATATACTTTCTTCTACTGCTGCTGCGCTACTACTACTACATATACTCTTCTACTGCTGCTACTACTACTACATATACTTCTTCTACTGCTGCTGCTACTACTAATATACTTCTTCTACTGCTGCTGCTGCTACTACTACTACTATATACTTCTTCTACTGCTGCTGCTACTACTACTACATATACTTCTTCTACTGCTACTACTACTACTACATCTACTTCTTCTACGGCTGCTGCTGCTACTACTACTACTATACTTCTTCTCCTGCTACTAACTACTACAATATACTTCTTCTACGCCTACTATCTACTACATATACTTCTTCTACTGCTGCTTACTACTACTACTATACTTCTTCTACTGCTGCTACTACTATACTACATATACTTCTTCTACTGCTGCTACTACTACTACATATACTTCTTCTACTGCTGCTAACTGCTACTACATATACTCTGCTACTGCTTGCTACTACTACTACTACATATACTTCTTCTACTGCTGCTGCTGCTACTACTACTATACTACTTCTTTCTACTGCTACTACCTAGCTACTACTACATATACGTCTTCTACTGCTGCTACTACTACTACTACATATACTTCTTCTACTGCTGCTGCTACTACTACTACATATACTTCTTCTACTGCTGCCTACTACTACTACATATACTTCTTCTACTGCTGCTACTACTACTACTATACTTCTCTACTTCTTGCTACTACTACTACATATACTTCTTTTCTACTGCTGCTGCTAACTACTACATATACTCTTCTACTTGCTGCTACTACTACTACTACATATACTTCGTCTACTGCGGCTACTACTACTACTACATAGACTTCTTCTACTGCTGCTGCTAACTACTACTACTACATATACTTCTTCTACTCTGCTGCTGCTACTACTACTACTACATATACTTCTTCTACTGCTGCTGCTACTACTACTACTATACTTCTTCTACTGCTGCTGCGGCTACTACTACTACTATACTTTCTTCTACTGCTGCTGCTGCTGCTACTACTACATAATACTTCTTCTACTGCTGCTGCTACTACTACTACTACATATACTTCTCTACTAGCTGCTGCTAGCTACTACTACTATACTACTTACTTCTTTGCTACTGCTGCTGCTACTACTACTACCTATACTTCTTCTACTGCTGCTGCTGCTGCTACTACTACATATACTTTCTTCTACTGCGCTGCTGCTACTACTACTACATATACTTCTTCTACTGCTGCTGTGCTGCTACTACTACATATACTTCTCTACTGCTGCTGCTACGACTACTACTACATATACTTCTTCTACTGCACGCTGCTACTACTACTACTACATATACTTCTTCTACTGCTGCTGCTGCTGCTACTACTACATATACTTCTTTTCTACTGCTGCTTGCTACTACTACTACTACATACTACTCTTCTACTGCTGCTGCTTGCTGCTGCTACACTACTACATATACTTCTTCTCTGCTGCTACTACTACATATACTTCTTCTACTGCTGCTGCTACTACTACTACTACTAACATGCTACTTCTTCTCCATTACTGCTGCTGGCGCTTGCTACTACTACTACTACTACATATACTTCTCTACTGCTGCTGGCTACTACTACTACTACATATACTTCTTCTACTGCTGCTGATACTACTACTACTACTACATATACTTCTTCTACTGCTGCTGCTGCTACTACCTACTACATTACTTCTTCTACTGCTGCTGCTACTACTACTACATATACTTACTCTACTACTGCTGCTAACTACTACTAACTACACATACTTCTTCTACTGCTGCTGCTGCTACTACTACTACTACATATACTTCTTCTACTGCTGCATAATACGACACTATACTTCTTCTACTGCTGCTGCTACTACTACACTACTACTACATATTACTACTACTACTGCTGCTACTTACTACGACTACTAACTATACATATACTTCTTCTACTGCTGCTGCTACTACTACTACTCACTGACTTCTTCTACTGCTGCTGCTACTACTACTACTACTACTACATATACTTCTTCTACTGCTGCTGCTACTACGACTACTACTACTACTACATATACTTCTTCTACTGCTGCTGCTACTACTACTACTACTACTACATATACTTCTTCTACTGCTCTGCTGCCTGCTACTACTACATATACTTCTTCTACTGCTGCTGCTACTACTACTACTACATATACTTCTTCTACTGCTGCTACTACTACTACTACATTACTTCATCTACTTCTACTGCTGCTGCTACTACTACTAACTACTACTACATATACTTCTTCTACTGCTGCGCGTAATACTACTAACCTAGACTTCCTTCTACTGCTGCTACTACTACTACTACATATTACTTCTCTACTACTGCTGCTGCTACTACTAACTACATATACTTCTTCTACTGCTGCTACTACTACTACTACATATACTTCTTCTACTGCTGCTGGCACTACTACTACTACTACTACATTACTTCTTCTACTGCTGCTGCTACTACTACTACTACTACTACATATACCTTGTCTACTGCTGCTGCTAACTACTACTACTACTACTACATATACTTCTTCTACTGCTGCTGCTACTATACTACTACTACTACAATACTTCTTCTACTGCTGCTGCTCTACTACTACTACATATACTTCTTCTACTGCTGCTGCTGCTGCTCTAACTACATATACTTCTTCTACTGCTGCGCTACTACTACTACTACCTATTACTTCTTCTACTGCTGCGGCTGCTAACTACTACTACTACATATACTTCTTCTACCTGCTGCGGCTACTACTACTACTACAACATTTTTCTATCTACGGCTGCTGCTGCACTACTACTACTACATATACTTCTTCTACTGCTGCTGCTACTACTACTACTACATAACTTCTTCTACTGCTGCTGCTACTACTACTACTACATACTTCTTCTACGCTGCTGCTACTACTACTACTACATACTACTTCCTCTACTGCTGCTGCTACTACTACTACTACATATACTTTTTCTACTGCTGCTGCTACTACTACTACTACATATACTTCTTCTACTGCTCTGCTGCCTGTCTATTTAACTCTTCTTCTTCTCCTGCTGCTTTTTAACCACTAAAATACATATACTTTTTCACTGCTGCGCTGCTCTACTACTACATATCTTCTTCTACTGCTGTTTCCACTACAAACTACATTACTTCTTCAAACTGCTTGCTACTACTACTATTTACACATATACTTCTTTTTGCTGCTGCTGCTCTACTACTAATATACTTCTTCTACTGCTGCTAAAAACACTACTACTACATATACTTCTTCTATTTGCTGCTACTATACTCCCTACAAACATATCCTTTCCCTTTACGCTG